>QFEU01011410.1:0-11701 GCA_003316345.1 Tricholoma terreum
ACCCAAACCCAAACCCCGTGGGCTGAACAAAATGCAAAAACCTAGTGGTGACCCCTGACATAACCTACCTATTCATGTGTGACCCCGAGCCCTGAGAATTGAGTTGAACAACACAAGCTGTCAGTATCGCACAAAAACTAAGAATTCAAGAATAAGAACTGAGAATTGAGACTTAAAGATTAATAATAAGTTAACCATTCGAAGGAAGTGAAATACTCTAGTAGTAGGAACTAATACAGCTGTTAATTGATAATTATCGAAACTTTTTCCGTCTCTCATATAGTAAGCTGTAATCTGGTGTAACATATGAAACCTTTCTATCTGGGTGTAACTCCTCCCTTTTTGTGACCTTTTTGGCATGTGACTGTGGTATGTATGGGTACACATGGAGTTGTAATGACAACTACCATAATTATCCATTTTTCTTATTATTTATACCATACAACCACAATACATAGTCTTAGCAGAAAATTCTTGATTCACTGATGGACACCTTGGTGCGCCAGCATAGATTATCCTGGTAACATCCTAACCTTGCGAGGTAGAGAAAGCGCAAAGAGCAAACCAAGACCTCGGGCCATCGTTACAGTAATAAGAAATCGAAGGCTTCGTGCACGCCCTATCCACCAGTATGCACCCAACGGTTGAAATGAGACTACATACCGAAACTCTGTTCAAGTTTGTACGCAGAACTAAAATAACTTGCCACTTCCAACGAATTGAGTTTCGGATATATATATCATACCAAAAAGTGAGTGATATATATTATATGATCACCTCTACTAGTACTAGTATAACTTTAAGACTCTAGTATACCGATGATATATCATGGGGCGAGGAATTAACAGGGGCGCCGCATATTTCAGTGCTGATGGCCCAGGATTCGGGTATATTCGAAGTTCGTGTCGTCGGTTGCGCGCGGCATTCTAGGATAATCTACATATATCCGCCTCTTTAGGCACAGATACAGGCCTATGTGGAGAGTTTAAGAAAGTTGGCAAAGTGACAAGCACTAAGCATCATGACGATTTTGGCAACTATCGTTTACGCATTACATACTCAGGAACATTTCTGGGGAGAATAATACTCTTTTGTGCTAGCTTTTGACGCCAGATCAGTGTGTACATTATCTCACATCAACATCACAGTTTATCGGTCTCTGCGATGTCGTAGTGCACAATGCTCTGGCTCATTTCAATACCCGGGCCGGCTAATACCAGAACACATGCTTAATGAGGCCTAATAGGGCCTTATGACCGACAACTCCATGCTTGGACCCTGAAGACCCTGAAAGGCATCGCATCGAGCCCGACCCTGGGGCGATGGCAAAGTAAAAGCAGGCGACTGTGCAGCAGCTTTTAGTGTCAAGAATATATGACCCATAAGCTCTGGGGCCACTTCTTCCACCTCGTGGTGCATGTTTTCTTCCCTTGACACCGAGATTTCGTAATCAACAAGGGCTGTTATCATGACAAGTGCTTCTGATCCACGACTACATCCTTGGGCTGCGAAGTTAACCTGGAAATCCGAGCTCTCGAAGATCAGTCTTGGTGAGACCTAGAACACAAGCCTTTCGTGCGATCATGTCGTGATGATACAATCGATCGCCCAGCAAACATTCTCTCCGGTGATACCTGTACTCCTATCAGGTAACGTTCATTTTCTATCTCTTGTGACGTCCCATAGACAATTCACCCTTGTTGCTGGTGTCCAGTTTGACCGACCTTGAGAGGCATCTCACATACAACGTTTGTTCCTTCTCCTTTAATGGCATCACAACTGTGTAACTCAATAATAGTATACAGGAACACTCAGTGGAGGCGCTTCAGTTTCTCGTATGGTTTCAGGTGAAATGCATTATCCGCTATTTATTGTGACATATGCTGGACACGAGAGTACGACATCAGGATTACCGAAAGCGCTTTTCCAAGCTACAGAAAGCCCGATGTGATTTCGTGTTTGGTACGCCGAGTCATGCAGAAATCGAACGACGCGCTTTGGAAAGCATTACGAAGACGAAGTTGGAGGGCACGCGACAGTATCCTAATATTGCAACCGCGGAGATCAACTCAACTCTCTCGCCCACTCCACCATATATGGTCAACGAGGACCTTCTGAGAAAGGCGTGCTCGCGTGCGGTTGCTACCTTTCTTAGCCCCAATGCTACGAAGGAATTACCGGTCGATGCGATAGTGCGAGATACGGTCATTCGCAACTTAGCACATGACTGCCATCCTGATGTTGTGAGTCATGCAAGTGATATGTCTTTCGCAACATTGAAGTCTGCCAGTTTTTACCTGTTTACGAAGAAGCCTACAATCTTCTGGAAAGACATAGCCTCCCGCGATTCCTTGCGTTGGCAAGCTCAAACATCAACAGGTCCCATCAGTCATTCACGTACGTAAAATCGATTACCCTCCGTTCAGATTATCCACACTTACCATTGGTCATGATTAGGATCTGCATTGGCTGTATTCTTCTTACTCTTGGACTTGTTGCCGCAATCCTACTCATCACTCTATTACGGGCTCCTCCAGCAGTCAACCGTTGTTGGAGACTGCTTGCTGCCTTTCCTTTCTGGCTTGGCTCTATGGCCTGTTATTCCACGTCGCGGGGGTACAGATTCCCGGCCTACGTTGGAAATTCTTGCACTTACACCCGACCTCAATAGGTTTTGTTGCATACTATGGCTACAGGGAAACAAACAGCTGAATGCATGGGAAATGCAAGACATGAGTGAGGACACGACCGCATTCGTACATGGCATACTTGGTTCTCGAATAGTGCAACCCACGCGCCCAAACACGAGCAACAACAGTTCGAAGGAGGGTGACAGGTCAGAATTGACACGGTCTTCCGGAGACGACGTCAAGCAAATTCCCGGCACGTCGCTTGCAGTTGGCAAATCCGAAGACGTAGTCACGATTGCACCGTTCACGAGTATGGAGCCCGGAGACACTATTCCTTCGCATGGCATTGCACCGAGGCGGACAAGCGTCATCAATGGGACCTCGGTATTTGGGCCAGCGATCGCTGTGCTAGATCCAAAAATTGAAGCTGTTCATCGTCGGGTGTTTGGTGATATGGTATTGTTTGGATTAATCGTTCTGCTGGTAGGTTTCATCAGTGTACATTCTCAATATTCAGTGGTCAGATAAGTTTTGTCTTGTGATTCAGGTTTTCTCAGCAATCATCTTTTCTATTCCTGGTCGACGTCGAGCCTCAGGCTAGACGGTGGCCAACATGGGTTCTGTGTGTAAATTATAGTATTGTATACCATCCACTCCCTCAGATCAAATCTGGTATCGCTATTTATCCGTCTGGCGGGCTCAGTTCGAACATCTTCTAATACTTTACACCCTTTAATAAACTCACTTGGATGGGGTATTTGTGTGCTTGATTTGATTCGTGATTTATGAACAATCAACCAGTTATTGATGCATGTTGTCCCCTTGAGTCCGACCAACTTGAATCCATCCATCCATCCATCTGCTGTTAGACCCCGACGGGGGGTCAACGTTCAACGTTTCAACGTCGACGTCCAAGGATTTACTTTCAAGTGTTGACGATATCGTGGGCTGGCCCATCTGACGCATACATGCTTACTACCACGGCCAGGGAATTTCGCCCTGATGTCCCGACATCGTCGCATGCTACTGAAGATCTTCAGCCCAACGAGGCTATCAACAAACACCAGCGTGTTGCACCACCAGCAATTCTGCCGGCTTCTGTCAAACCACCACTATTCAAGAATCTAGCTCAGGCTCGACGGAGGCACAACAATGGAGGTGCTACTGGGATTGAGCAACAAGGTGCTGATTCTTCGCACGGGAACTGGACTCAGCATGCGCTACGCGGGAACAAGTATTGGCGAGGCAATTTGGGTGTACGAGGGGGTGGCCGTAGCCGTGGCGCAAGTAACCTCGCAGCTTGGAGGCATCCATCGCATTCACATCCACCGTCTCGCCCTCCCGGCAGCAGCACCCCATTCTCTGTCACAGCGGAGCCTCCAATGCTTAGACAACTACAATCCAAAACTATCTCACCGCGTGATAATTCTGTATCAATTCCTACGTCTTCCTTTGTCCTGCAGACCACGTCAAAACCTCTTGCAATCATGTACCCCCTCCCCCCGAAGCCCTCTGGTATCTCATCGCCTGTACCGAAGCATACCAAGATCGATGATCACGCGCGTGGATTCAATACAACTCGCCAGTCTGTTCTAAATAAGCACCAGGACACTGGAGAGCCTACTGTAACACCCAGGCAACCGTCGAAACTTAATCCCATCAGTCCTCTTCCTCAGAGGCCCCCAGAAACTCCAGCCTCATCATCGGTACTTAAACACTCTGCATCACCGCCGATGATATTAGGCCGAAGCTCCACGCCACCATCTAAGCGCAGGAAGCTTGATCACACTCCGGTTGTGAAATTTGAAGAAATTGAGCCACTCGCCTCGTCCACACATCTCCAATTTCATCCTTATGTAACATTGGAAGTTGCAAAGGTCGAAAAACGGAGCCCGTCACCACTTCCTCGTCGTCTGGTCACAGAATCCTGCAGTTTTTACCCTTTACCTGAGGATTGTCGGAAATCAAACCCGAATCATAGACAGAACCGACAAGCATTTTTCACCCAAGAATACAATGTACTCAAGTGCCTTGGCTTAAAAAGGACGAAGGTCATCTTCAGGTTCGACAGTTCGCCTCCTTCCCTCATGCTTGGACGCTTATCATACGGCTAGGGATGATGGCATGGTCATCGAATGGACAAGCAATACGCCAGTGTGGTCTGATACGTTGCGCCCAGAACCATCGAACTTATCATCGGTGATCGGCGATGCGCTACAGGCCAATAGTAACAAGCCTTTTGGCAAACGGAAGTCCATGACTCCGCGGAGATCCAGCAGTTACAGCGCCGAGAGCAATAACGTTGTAGTTGGAGACTCTACTTCCTTTAGACAGGCGACTTGCTCTATTGAGCCCACATCACCGCCTCGGTCAGGACAGCATAAATCTCTGCCGTCGCAGTTGTCGCCCCCGTTACCGCGACGACGTACGCTTCCCACCCATAAGCTACGAATACCACAGATAATACCTAATGTTGAAAATGCTCAAGTAGCCTTATTTACGGCTATGGCGACCATGAAGGATCGTCCAGAATTACAACCGGAATTAGTACAAGTTATGAACAAGGATAACGACCGTGCCATATCGACATCTACATCTGCCAATATCAACGATACACCTAATAACGCTTCGAGACCTCGAGCCTGGTCTGCTGAGGAACTAGAGAAGGTTGAGCCCATGGCCGTCGATTATCTCCAAAGGTCTGAAGTCTACCCGTCCTTCTTATGGTTGGTTTTGGCTCATCGGTTGGACAGATACATTCGCACCTTTGACTCGGACCGCTCTGCCCTCGAAGACGCATATACAGATGACGCGCTCTTCTCTTATAGGATGTCATTGATTTCTCCGTCTTCCTCGACCACACAGTCATCGAGTTTCATAAGCTATCGCTTACCCCAAGTTATTTCTTCGCTTTCATCCATTCTACCATCATATAAATTCTGCCTGCGCGATGGGGCGGGTGAGATACACTACGATGTGGTGTCGCTGGATGGCCAGGCGGGTGGAGGGGTTCTGGTGACTGTGCATGGGGCGCTGAGTCGCGCAGATGCGAATGTTGCGCTAGCTGGGAAGAGTGAGTATGATCATGTAGTGGCGGTGGATCAGAGCTTTGTTCTGCATCAGAAAGGCGCCGACGATGATCGGAAGGGAGTTGAAGATACGGGTGGAACGGAGGGAAAGGTAACGCAGTCGCGTTGGCCCCTAGTTGCTTCGTCTCACCAGATGGTCGTGAGGGATATCGATGTGAGAAGTGGGAGAATCAAGTTTCCCCTACCCATCGCCTCCACGTCATCACTGTCGGATCACTTCCCTTGGTTGGCATAGGTTTGGATCGTAGTAATCTTTTGTTCATGGTAATGGGATACGGATGAGCTTAAGTTGTACATCAAAATGTATAATATATCCGGGTCACGTTCTATGTACTGTAGTTGTAGTAGTAAGCTCAGTATTATCGTCACGGACGTTTTGATGCTAGTACAGTGGAACCCCTCATAACCCATACCCCTCGGTGGACAGCCCAGCCTATGGGTTATGAGGGGTTATGGCTTAGTTGAGGTCAGCTAAAAATAGATTCAAAAATTTCCCAAAAGAAATCATGTAAGAGATGTGGTGGCAAGTGCAGGTTCAGGATTCCTGCCAGTGTTCCGCCACCCTTGGTTCCACCCATAAATCTGTCAAATATCTAAACATCGAACGGGACTCAACGATCCCATTAAATCTGTAACTACAATCCGAACATGTACAGTGGTATACGGCCGATGGCGATAGTAGTACATTAACAAAAGCAGTAGCTATACCATGATGATAATCTTAAAAATGACATAAACAGAAGTGCATTGGCAGGTCGTTAAGAGTGTCGAAAAATGAATCGTAGATGATTAGTGGAGAAATGAGAACATAAAACAGTATGGATGCTGCAAGAAGCAGCATGCATGAGTGGGCGGAAGTTACACGAGAAAGGAGGAACAATAGTAACAGTTATTCAGTCAGTAAATTGCGTAACGCTGTTCAGGAGACCAGCGCGCCCAGCAGCGCCCATTCCACTGTCCCCAGGGTCGCCCTGGACGAGAGCTCCCACATTGGAGCCGGATGCCTGGCCAGCAATCTGGCCAACAACATCGCTTTGAAGTTGCATCGGCACGAAGATGACCTTGCTATGAGCCGACTTGGCCATGGTTTGCACTAGATCGACAGATCAGGTCACACAGGGGTTTGTATATTGAAATAATAACTCACAGGCTTCAAGTTGTCGGATCTGCATGGCAGCCGGTGATGCAAGGATGTCAGCCGCTTGGCGCATGAGCCTCGCGGAGTCAACTTCTGCACGTGCTGCAATAACTTTGGACTCTCCGATACGTTTCTGTTGGGCAGCTGAGGAGAGGGAAGCGGAGACCTCGGCGCTGAATATGATATCTTTGATGAGGATACCCTCTATTGCGACACCCCACTTGTCGGCGACGTCACCGACGATCTCAGCGATCTCAAATGCGATGGCTTCACGTTCAGTGACGACACTTTGAACAGCCCGGGCACCGACAACGTGGCGAAGCGTTGTCTGTGCACGTTCAACTAGCGCTTGCCGGAGGTCGGTAATACCAAATGCGGCGCGATAGGGGTTACAAATTTGGAAGTAAATAACTGAGTCACTGTCATTGAGTGTCAGTTGAATTTGCGTCTTTTAAAGTAAACATGAACGTACATTTCGACGTTGACATTGTCGCGAGTACTGTGTTAAAAACGTTTACAAGATATACCAAATTGTGGAGGTGAAATACACACATGACAGTTTGTCGACCAATAGGACTAATCTGAATCTTGACGTCGACAATACGCAGTGACTCTGTACAGACGTTGACTTGAACAAGACCAGGATCGACAGACTTGTAGAACTGTCCGAAGCGGGACACGAGACCAACGGAGCCTGGTAAGAGAGTTGTGTCAGATGCAAACCAGTATCGTGGAAACATATGGAGAACCTTGGTGGACATTGCGGAAAGGGTTGGGACACGGGCAGCAAGGAATCGCGCCTATAAATCCGACACAAGATCCCAAGCCCTGCAGAAGAGAGCCGTAGACTCCATGCGTAACCTCCCCTGTCCCAAGATCTTGGGCGTATGACGGCTGTGGTTTGGTCAGGGGGTTGAACGTGGTAGTTGACAAGATATGCGACATACCTGCATCTCACTTCGCTTCAACGGCTGCACATTGATCAGCTTCGTGGTGTCGACGGCCCTTCTCGGGCCCGCTGGAAGTTCTTCTGTCACTAGCAGGACGGAAGAACGAGGTTTGAATTCTTTCAAAGGCTCAGAAGCTGAACTGAACATACCGTGAGCGGCATGATGGTCGACTACATTCCCCACTGAAGAGGAAGAAGAGTCTCGGGCTTTGGAGTCGATTCCATTGTGTGCCATTATCGTTGAAGGGAGGAGAAGTGAACGAGCTTGGACCGTGAGTCTTTTAAATATACGCAGCAAGACAAGACCCAAAACGTATTTAAGCCGCGATCAATCCATCTCCGCGACTCTTGCCCCTGAAGTGACGCACAGCTCTACAGTGCCCCAAGCCAACCCCAACCTGTCGATATTAGCAACCTGATGATCTGCAGAATGCACAACCCGTCACCGGTCACCCCTTAGTGATAGTAATCTACAACCTTCTAGAATAGCTATCATGGTTGTGAGCTCAAAGCTGTGCTCAGGACGGCACTTAACGCCCAAACTGCCATTGCTTTCCGCAGCTTACTGCGGGCATATACATTCGTACGCTCGAAAGGTTAAGCTTTGGACATGTGAGCATTGTTGATTACAGCCATAACACAGATATGAAAGCAGTTCAATTCCAATATTCACCTTTGTGGTTCTTTATAGTGCCTCCCGCAGGCCAGCCGAACAACCATCCTAAGCAGGGGAAAAGGACACAGCACATTAAAATGAATGGCTTCCTGGAAACTGTATGCTCTAACACTCTAGTCCAGCAAGTACCGGGTAACAGCAATAAGAGACATAGTCATGCCGAGTAAGCTGGGAACTTTCTGAACGACTAGGATGAAAAAGGTATCATTCGCCGCCAATGCCCGCCATTAGTCCGCTTTGCTGCACGCCGCGGACGGCATTGATTGACCGCTATTAGTTCGCTCACAATGTGTGAATAACGAAGACGTTTTTGAATGGAAACTCCTAATCGCCTGCTACTACTAGCAGTTCCCGGTCCTTACCGGTTCCAACGGGGGGCGAAAAAACAAGTGCATCCACATCTTGGGCAAGATTCAGCTCAGTTTCTTCGACGGGATCATGAGCGCACGTCGATTTCCTCAAGGAAGATGGAAGCGAGACCATTATTACAGAGTAAGCCCAATATTGATTGATTGACTAGTGTAAGCCACTACCGCTGGGATCTCTCATTTTTGGCGTTGCATCAACAAAAGCAAGAACCCATCTTCCCCCTCTAGCGCTCGCCGCAGCAGGGCATACAAGTATCGCACCCTTGGCCGTTTGAGGAAATATTGAAGTTGGAATTGGGTATGTGTACCCGATAAGGAATGAAGAACACATATAGCCACGTCACGTCCACTCATGCAATAATGTCGGAATGAGGGCAGCTACCGTGCCAGGGAACAACAGGCCAACTGGCGGGACGACCTTTGAGCTCGCCATCCTCAGTACAGGAAACTAAACCATCGCAAGCTCAGAAACAAATGGGCAGCTCAGACGACAAGTAAGGGTTCCCTGAACATAGGTACATCAAATTTCCGCCACGCTGCTTGATGAAGTCTTCAGGGATCAAATGCCACATCCAGTTCCGAATAAGCCTGAAATTTCCAAACTGGTAGAAAACCAACCAGAAGCAGAGACTTGGTATTTCATTATGTGGAGAAAGGGGTCGCACAGGTAGTGAAGCATGTCAGAACTATGCTCGCCACAGACTACCCTAGCCATGCCAAATCCCTGAACTTCGGTGATCCCAAACACAGCAGGACAAAGATCGAAAACCTAAGGGAGCACACGCAATTTTCGAAAACCTGCAGCCAAACGTACAGAACATTTCGACCTGATCAACGATTTGCGGCGGTTCAGAGCCGGCATTTGCGACGTTGCGTTGAGTATCCCTGCTTGTCACCAGTCGCTGGCTGCGTGCTGTGACAGTGTGTTGAAGCTTCGACTCGGAAGTCTACGTGTCAACTGACCGAAATAGACACTACATATTGCGATCAGCTACTCCTACTCACTTGGCAGAAAAATCCCTCAACGGTGCCTTACGATGTCGACTTCCGCAGGATACTGGCTACTGAAAGCTGAACCAGATACACGCGTCGTCAAAGGAAAGGATGTTAAAGTTCGTCTCGTTTGCTAATTTTACATTGCCCTCCCTGATTTCAAGTCGTACACATATATAACAGTTCAGCGTGGACGATTTTGAGTCAATCAAAACATCACCCTGGGAGGGCGTACGGAATTATGAGGCTAGAAACCTGATGAAAGAAATGAAAGTTGGAGAAAAGGTGAGTTGATTCAGTATCACGCATCGTATTCCTCGGATTCATCCTGGAACATGTAGGCACTATTTTATCATTCAAATTGCAAAAACCCTGGTCAGTCGGCGTGCAGGCCACGTCAGAATGTTCAGTTAAAATTTTGCCCTCAGGCATCGCAGGTTTCGCGGAGGTTCGCGGCTCCATTCTTCATATGAACGTTAATTCGATACAGATCAGGTTTCGAAAGAAGCATACCCTGACTGTGAGTGCATTCGGATTTTGCTCGAAGCCTTGCTAACGCGACCTTCCATACCGCAGACACCGCATGGGACGCGTGAATATTCTTTATTTCCCAAAACAAGATATCCATCTCACCCAGTATGCATATTTGAATTTCCAGTTCCCATCCTTACTATGATCCGGTATTCCTTTCATTCGTTCTCTATGTCACTCCCCCCGCGAACTTGAACCACTTTAAGAAAACGAAAAAAGACGATCCCAGGTGGTTCATGGTAGACCTAACGTTTTCTTCGCGCGCCCAACACTTTGTTCCTCTGTCCCTCCTTCGTCTCATCGCAGATCATCCCAATTTACCTGATGAGATAAAATATATCGGGGATGAAGGGGCGAGTGCTATTAAAGGTAAGCATCTAACAGCTTCGCGTACTCACAGAAGCATTGACCAAAATAGTAGAAATGGACCTTGTGAGGAAGGGAAGGTTAAGCGTACAGCGGGTCGATGAAAGGGCGTGGAACGCCATTAACCTACTGACGCAGAATGGTGGGTGGGAGGAAATGGATCTGAAGCCGAAAAAGGGCTTGTCAAAGAAATATGTTACAGGAGCAAAGCCAAAGGCCACCAGTCGCCATGGACGTAGTGCGAAAGGGAAGAGAAAGGATCAGGAAGGGGAAAGCGAGGCAGATGAGGAAGCAGAAGGTGACGGAGGTGACGAATTCAAGCCGGTTGTGCCAAAGAAGACAGCGAGAAAACGGAAGGCACCAGGGGAATCCTACGGGGAAGGTTCACCCGTACGGCGATCTATCAGGGCAAAACGCTAACGATAGATGTCTCCATTCTTTATCAGGTGAGTTCGTATCTGGTATCGTCCTCCTCCGCTCACGAACCCCGTGCTCGCTGTGAACTCCTTTTGATAGGGCCGCAATGACTGACATGGCCTCTTATCATCTTGAGATGGCTTCTAGCATCGGCAAATTGACAGAGCCACAGTAACATCGTCAAGGGGTGGCTTGCATTCATCAACTCGTCCTTGTGAATTGTATTTTGAAATGCAATTCCTGAACTCTTAGCGTAGAAGATTTTTGGTTTATTCAAAGACATGCGAGGGCGTTGCAATCCAAGCAGGGATCATTGAAAGATGTACATGTACGTAGGATCACCATTGAAAGAACAGGGATGAGATCGAGAACATCCAAATTTCAGGTTCCAGGTAGATGGTGACACGATCGCCTTCAACTCAACTACAACGTAAGCTCCTCCAACCGATACAGGCCCACCGCCATCCCCGCCTGCTCGTGCGCCATCTTCCGCCTCTGCCTCCGCTCTCCAACCAGCTCCTCCTTGCCTTCTTTCTCTCGGACA
>QFEU01011416.1:0-15211 GCA_003316345.1 Tricholoma terreum
GTGCTATTAGTTATCTTAACACCAACAGTCCGTCCTCTTTTCCCTTCCCTGCAGCCTGCAACTGACTATCTTTGCCTATACAGATATCCATCGGTGCCGGACCCGGCGGATGGGTTGCGTACGGTATCCTGGTCATTCTGGCCCTTGTATACGCTGCTCTTCTCCTGATGCTCATCGTCAAAATCATGGAGGCCGTCGTTCGCATTTCCGGTCAAATTGGTTTCGAGAGGAGCAGACATGTAGTTGACAGTGGCCTTCTTGGGGCATGTGGCCTTCTGGGATGCTGTGGTTCCCGGAGTAAGCGACATCGGCACGGACGTCGCTCACATGCACGCCCTCAATACAAGACGGCCGAGCTCCAGCTGCACAATGAACAACGCGATTCGGGGTCTTCATACGTCCCAGCAGCTTTCCACGCCCAGGGAAGTATTGGTGATCCGAGTCCGAGCACCCCTCCACGATTCCTAGGCGGAGAGTCGAGGAAGGGGTCGGCAAATTCGGGTGCGCCGCCGTCGGTGCTGAAGCCTGAGCATGCAATGCGCCCCTACAGGGAGGACAGCGAAGATGAGGGATTTATCATGGGTGCATGGCAACCTTCCCGGAAAGCGGGATACGCACCTGTGCTACCCCTGACGGATGCTCCGTTGTCAACAACACCCACATCGATTAATCAGACTTCGCCGAAGCCATCACAATCTACGACTACTGTAGGACAGTCCGGGTTCTCCAGGGTGGGTGGCGGACGAGCACATATCGACACGCCGTACGCGATTACCACTGGGTCCACTCACACCTTCCCTTCCATTGGACAACATAGCAACTCTGGATTCTTACCTGCAGCGCTTTTCGACGACGACAACTCGCCGCCCCCTTCGTTGTCAAGTGTGCAGCACGCGCAAGACGTGGGGGCGTTACCTCCAGGTGCAATGCCCCCGCCGCATATACGAACCAAGTCACAAACAGCGATCATCGAGGATAACAGTAAGCTGGCCTCGACACAAGCATTGGCTTCGTCGCCTTTGGGGTTGCAGCACCCACAACAATACTCGTTGCAATCACGGCGACAGCCCGCATCTAGTGGTGGTCTGTTAAGACCTCCCGTGATTGCGGACTTGACGAGTGATACCGATGACGACGATGGGTCAGAAGAAGGACAGCCCAAGAAAAAGCCTTGGTACCATCTGAGACGTTCCAAGGTGCACAGTGAAGGGTCACCTGCTTCCCCTGACCCCACGCCTATCGATCCAGAGTTAGGCGGTCTTGATTCAAGCTCCAGCAGTCAGCCCGTACGATCATTTGTTGTTGTAAGAAAAGCACAGCCGACAGCTGGACGATTAGGACATCCTAGTTCTGCTCATGCTACGACTTAGACTATTGCATGATTTTCTTGTTTGTCTTTCATCATGGACCTACGTCAGGATGTACTTTCTGCACTTGACTTCCGGCTAGTACACGCTAACAAGTTGCGGTCTGGTACTACCTACTCTCACTCTTTGCATGACCATTATCTGGGACAAGCATCTTGTACTCTTATTCCACCCCCCACACTGGTATGCGTATCACTGCACTGCCCTTATGTTATCTAATCTGTACAATGGTTCTTGCATTCGAGCCATAGAACGTGTGTGATATAAGTGCCCGAACAGAGTCCGGAATCTGTACATAGTCAATATGAGAGTTCATTCGAGTCATCATCATCTACCCCTGAACCCCCAACCCAGAAAACGCGCCAATCTTCTACACCCTTCCGATACCATCCATATATGCCCTCTTCCCTTTTCCACCTCTCCATCAAGACTGTCGACTCCACACTGGCGACCGAAAACCCCGATGTCGCGCTCGACGTGGAAGACATTCTTCCCACGGTTTGAGAAGGAGAATGCGACCTGAGGTCGGACGCGTCCCAGTGCCCGCCCGAACACAAGTAGCCAGCATCACCACCAAAATCTTCCTCGGTATGTACGAGCACCTCCGTACACGCCTTTTGCTTCCCTTTCCCCAAGAAGGAAAGGGAGATCTCTTGTACCTCTAGACCATTCTCGCCCCCAAATGCAATAAGCTGCATAAATGAAGAATGTTGGTCAGAAGAAGATGTTTGACATATTCTGGCAGAAATATTTATAGGTGCTGAATGCCAGGTTACCGCGCACAGAGGGGGGGAAGACGACGAGCAGCGAAGGGGAGCGGGAACGATGTGAGTCTGCCTGCCCCGAGTAAGGAGGTACACTTGTGTTGTCATACCGGGTTCATTGGGCAGGGGCAATTCGCAGTGTATTAGTGGAATCCATCTCGTGGCGATACTGTGTCCTTCCACTGAAATCCTCGGCCTGGACTTCATCGAATCTACATGACGTTGTAGCTGACCATTTCCGACGTCATTTAATTCTAGTTCACCGACGGCAGAATCCGCCAGTCGGATCCAGCCAGCCTTCTTATCGAATACAATAAAAAGGCCGAGGTGAGTCCCGTAATTGACAGTGAGACTCGAAGCAGAATGCTGTCGACCGTGACCACGCAGAGTACTGGTACTGTTCGCCCTTTTGTGTGAAGCAATGTCCTGCACAGATTGCTGGAAGAATGTAATATTCCTAGGTTGTAGAGGAGTGTAGAATTCCTGCACAAAAGGTTAAGAAATGAAATCGGACATGCAAGAGGTTTCATCCCACCTTCACGAATCGAAAGGCACGTTCACCCTTTGGCGTTTCATACAAGAATATGTTATTCTTCGTTGCCACAGCAAGAAGTCGTCCGCCTTTCCCCGACTGACGGTCATCACTCCACAAAGCGTGCGAAAGGATGGGTGCATTGCCTAGTCGTGAACCACTGGTCGCAAGTGGCACGAAATCCGTTGCCCATCGTAGGGGCAGATCTTCCACTACGTCCCAGCTGGAAATCGTATCCCTGCGATTAGGGCTGAGACGACCAGAAGTGGGTCCATTAACGGAATTATCATGAATATTGAGACTAGGTCGTGCGGCAATAGAAGGTGAGAGCAAGGCAGAATATGATGAAGTAGAGTGATCTGTGACATGTGCCAGGGAAGCACCAATCAGGTTCTCTAGACCCCGAGCAATGCTGTCCCGTGGTTTATTCCGGCGCGGAGGTGTCTGTGCTTGCCAGCTTGGAGGCCTGTGTAAGTCCAGAGGCCGTACTCCCTGTGCGTAACTTTTCAGGGGCAGTGCAAGTCCCGAGCATGACGTGACAGACCTTCTCAGTAACAGCCCATTTGGCAAGGCTTATCAGACTTGCAAGGTTATACATACGCAAGGATCGGGACGAATCTGAGTCTCTGGCTCCTGGAGATTGAGATTCGGCACCGCCGATGAGAATAAGAACAACACCCTGCATGCTCCCAGCAGCTGAGCCTTCAACTTCCAGCAGTGACATTTGACAGACACTTGGAGATAATGGGTGAATGGTTCCCAGGCCGGTAAGGAACGCCTAACATACCTTTCGCCTCGCCAAATCAACCTTGCCTGAGCCTCGTCAGGGCCTTTGAGGGTAAGGGACCCAGTTTCAGTCGAATCTTGCGGAAACATGTTCAGGACTGAAAGTCCCTCATCATGTCCAATAAGCAAAAGTCTATCCGACTCCAAGGGCAATAAACATCGTATGGGTGAAGTGGTATGAGGTAGAAACCGAGAACCAAAGTGGCTAATCTTCAAGTGAGTGGGAGATAACTTTTGGCTCACAAATGGCAGTGGTGGTAACGGAGGTGACGGCGTGCGGGAGCTAAGAGACTGGGACAATGCTGGGCTTAGATTGGTCGTTTGTATGTGCAGCTTCGTAGCTAAGACTTCGTTGACATTGCGAAGATCATGAAACTCGCCAGGGTGGGGGAGTGCAACCGATTGACCAATATGTGGTGTTTCCTTCGGACATGAATTACTGGTGGTACACCATACTTTACAACACTCACCACTTCTTCATTCCCCCATCCTCGCTGCTTTCTACGCGCACGCACTTCTGGAGTAATATCTGTATAACGTTCTGCCGCTCTGATAGTCGAGTTAGAATATACTTATAACATCTGTAATTGTTCTCGTTGCTTTACCTCTTCTCAATCCATCCTCGCCATCGCCCAAACCTACAGTGATCAGAAGTTAGAAATTACTTCAGTCGTCAAAGAAGCATGAACGAACCTAGAATTTGGGCCGTTTTGGGTAGCAAGATCGTCGTATGTTGGCAATTCGTTGGCATCATCGGGAGAAGGCTTGTCTTGCTCGATGAGAGTGAAGTCCATGTAAGTTCCAGCCTAGCGGTTACATAATCTCTGGTTAGTGTTAGAGTATATAACAGCTCGCCACGTTGGCCGACTTAAGGCCTTCTCGGTATGGCAGTGCTGGACAACAACAAGCTTAGCTCTGAGATCTGAGACAGCTGATCAGAAATAAAAGGAGAAAACAACATTCAAGAGATGTGTATCTGAAAGAATTCCTAGCGGCGCACCAATGTGTCACGTACTTAAAGAAAATCGATCCTCCAGATCTCTGACTGCAATCCACAGGCACGTCGCCCACTTATAATTAATACGGCTGACTATCTCCTTGCAATTCGCGAGGATTAAGGGATTATGAGTTGCCACAGGTCACGAAATACTAGTATTAATGAATCTTTTTGCGATATAGTACGTCATCAAATCCTCTGGGTCGGGGTCAAACCGTACAAAATGGCGCCTAAAGGTTAAACTGGTGCAAGGAATTAATTAAGGCAGCGTATGAAAAGGTGGATGAAATTTTGAATATGTGCTCGAGCGCTGCTGGTGAGTTTTCGTAGAAGAACATGGGAAGAGTCATCTATGCTAGAGGCCTGCTTCCGATAAGTACAATAATAATACAGTTCACATCCACAATATGGGTCTGGTTGTAAAATAAACAATGCTATGGGCAATCGTGCTCGGAAACGGACCCCGGCTTTACATTTTCAGAACATTCTTCTGTGAAAAACTTCGACCCCCGGATGAATTGCACGGGAAGGGATGCATCTTTGGCGCGGTCTGGCACCAGACCGGGGCCAACCCGCACTATAACCAAAGCAGGGATAATTCCCTAATATGGGGGTTAGCATTGGAATAGATCCGGAACGGCTGAAGATAGGACTTACACATAACTGAACGAATATACTGGAAATGAGACAGCCGACTTGCAACTTCATGGCGGTGAATACCACCAAGAACACCATGAGGACACTGTATACCGCACCAAACTCCAGGAAAGTCCGTACTACAGTCGTGCATCGCGTTGCGGCAGGAAAGCCACCATTGCAATGTGACATCAACCACACCCTCCAAACAATCAAGCAAGTGACAGATGCGTTAGTTATCAAAGATAGCGTCAAGCCCGCAATAAGCCATGGTAAGGCTACATCAATGTCAGAGTCGCTGGTCACTTGAATGAGGTGTCTGATTCCTACACAGTATGTGACTATTGCCACCACGAATTCGAAATTTCAATGAGATAGATATTCCAGATAGATGGGTTGATACTGACCGGTGTATGTTGTCATCATCACTAACTTGATTTACACGATTAATTAACAATGAGATGAAGAATGATGTAAGCTTACCGTCAAGCCACAAACATATATGTCTTTGTCCCAGATCCTATAAAGCCTCCACAAGAGACCGGAGTCCGTTAGACAGCACTGCTTCAGATGTTAACACCTCTAACGTCTCAGAACATCTTCAATTTAGTTGCTCACACTAATGATGAGGAGTAACCTGCAGATGGTCTGACGCAGTTTAACTGGATCCGTATCCCAGGACGAAGCAGATGCCCCAGAGATCTGTCCATTCCATATGAATACTTCAAGGATAACTTGCCAGCTATTGGCCATGTGTACACTGGAGAGGATAAACTGGGCAACAGCGTCACCAAATAAGAACCTAATGTCAATGAATCAGCTGTGTGGAAGGATGGTGAACCTATCACTAACCATGGGAGGCAACCGCCGCGAACACGTCTCTGGACTAAAACATAAACACAGGTGAAGAAGGTAACGATGCTGCCGCGAGTTTAGTCATGAGGTACTGGGTGGCCAAAAAGATGGTTCGCATACTTTACACCTAAGTAATAACGCATTAATTGGAGATGAAGTCACCAAAAGTTCAGTGCCATACCATACAGCATTGTAGTACATAGCGTACTGACAAGGACGGACATCGGGGGCGACAAGTCGACAAACATCTTGACCAGTTCGAGATGGGCAACAAAACACGTTGTTCACCTTCCATACATCCCTTTCTTATAATCCCTGAAGGAAGAACAGTTCTGGAGACTGGTTCCGTGAACACCCTTGGGGAATGTTGGGGTAACTACTTCGGAAGCGGATTGTGCTACCTTTCTTGATTGGCACTGTGGTACAGTTGAAAGCCCGTCATGTGCTCCACTCCTCTAGACTTCAACCAGGTGTCGGGAATTGTACGGAGTGTAAAAGGTGTTCCACCAATAGATAAGATGATATTGTTTGGGTGCCAGGGAGTGCAGAAGAAGGAGCGGAGGGCCGGTTGCACGGGGGGCCATTAGGAGAATGTGATTGTATGAATTCAGTACTTCAGGTCTCCCTCGTGACATGCATGGAGACGTACGACCCCATGGGATTAGCAGAATAGTGTCGCGCGAGTGTAAACATGCGCAATTTAGTCAGTTCCGTGGTAGTTCTCATACCTAGAGGCGATTGAAAAATGCAGGTGCCCGCCAAGCCTCGATGCACATCAGATCAAGCCGCATCGACCCCCATTCACAAGGAAGCGCCAGATGCCAGGATGCCACATATATCAGATGCTCATTTTTCGATATCACCTTCAAGCGGTTAAAGCCGACCCCAAGCTTGACCCAGCAGTAAGATCCAAAGCTCCTGGAAGCTCCTGGAAGCTTTGAAATCCGAGTCACAGTTATGGCAAAGGTTCCAAGATAAAATAGTTGTTCCTCCCATTCGAGTCAAACAGTATGAACTCGGACGTTTGTCTGATGCGCTTAATCGGCGCCAGCCAAAATCTCGTGCATGAACCGGAAGTTGGGGCGTCTGGTAAAGCTACAGCCTATTAGTAGTACCCGCGAGCCGGGGCTTCAAGCTTCAAGTGACAAGTGGCAAGCTTGACTGAGGTTCAACAAGTTTGTTTGTTCTTATGTATCAGATTTTGTCAACTTGCAATTGAAAGGATCAAATTCTGCGAGCTCTACTGCACTTCAGTCTAGCATGGCAACACCCAAGAAAGGTCCGGGCATAATGGTTGAGACAACGATGAATGGCATTCGGGACTATAAATATACCCAAGAAATATCCCAGATGGTACGTATGTACTTTCAAGCGCGATACCGAAAGTGTGTTAATATCTGCCAGATGTTCGTGTTTGGCGAAGTGCAGGACCCAAACCCCGATACTGTGAATCTTGTCGAGGACATTGTTCGCAGTCAGTTGATCGAGCTTGTGAGTAGTATACATGCAACCTCTGATCTGTTGGTCACAGCTCACTAGTATTCAGGTCGTGCAAGCGCGTACTCTTGCCAATAGACGTGGTGCCCGTTATCTCTCTGCGGAAGACCTCATCTTTCTTATCCGTCACGACCGCGGAAAGGTCAACAGGCTGCGGACATACCTGTCTTGGAAGGATGTGCGGAAGCACGCAAAAGACTCCGGTGGAGATGGAGGAGGGGGTGTAGAAGTCGATGTAGAGGATGGCGCTGATGGTTCGTGTTTGACATTTGCACCATTTTCTTCATCGTTCATTTTGCTTACAGATAAACTGACTGCCAAGGCCCAAAAGATAACTATAAAGCTTCCTTGGGAAATCACCACTATCTATTCCGAAGTGCTTAAACAGAGTGGTCATCAGTCTGACGATGAAGAAGATGAGGATGACATTGAGGCACACGAAGCATCAATACAGAGGCTTAAGGTATGTTACGTCCCTCGTTATCAGTTGGGTTAATTAAAGATCGACATAGGAAGCCGATGATGCCACAAGGCAAATGACGAGAGAGGAATACCAGCACTATTCAGACTGTCGACAGGCTTCATTTACGTATCGCAAAGGTGTATCCCGGTTCTCATTCGCACGTCCGGTTTACTGACATGACGTCCGTTAGCCAAACGTTTCCGCGAATTCCTAAATCTTCCGACACATCTCGATCTGAAAGCCAATGATGACACAGTAGATATCGTTGGCTTCCTTGCCTTCGAAATGGTCCGTTCTCTCACCCTGGCCGGCTTGACTGTCAAAAAGTCACTTGAAGAATCCTTGTTGCGTGAAGACTATGCATCGCCTGTTCATGGAAAACGGAAAACCCTTGGTCTCAGCGGACCATCGGAAAAACGTAGGCGAGCGGACTCGCCGGATGAGGATGTGGAATATACGCTACCCGTGAACACGCTGTTCTTACCTCCGCCAGAAGCGAGAACGGCGTTGCGGCCGGAGCACATCCAGGATGCATTTTCGAGAATGCAAGGCAACTGGTCGCATCGTCGTTCTGCTGGGATACACAACTGGAGAGGCGGTTTGGTACGGACTCGTATCAGCCTCATCTAATCTCTAATTTATCTGTCACTTTATCTGGTCATGCATACATCCTGTTGTAGATTGTATTCTCTACCATTTTGTATCACCAATTCTCCGCACTTGTACATTATAGCAATACAATTGTCAGTGTCAATGGTTACGTGTTTATGTACTTTCTAGGAAATTCAAAATAGCATCGATGCAGCCATTTCTATGTTTCCTCCAGCAGCATCTAGCGTGCTGATCGCAACTTCCCTCGTAGCTCCCAGGTCTATTAACATACGAATATGCTCCTCCGGATATCTACCCGTAGCAGGGGGTGATGCAGCTGGAGGTCTCCCTGCGCTGGGTACGGGAGCAGGAGCCGCCCCAAGTGTATGTCCACCTCCTGGAAAAGACGATGGCGAAGTCGGGCCAGGATTTGATCCAAAGGAAGAACTAGAAGCAATTAATGCTTCTTGCTCCGGAGTGAGCTCGGTATCGCGCGCCTTGTCGGGAAGTTCGTGCTCTGACAGGAAGCCGACCTCCCGATCTTGAATTCGCAGGACGTTTTTGGCGAGATCGATACATGCTTGGTGAGCTTTGAGCATGTCCAGTCCCAAGAGAAGGTCTACATCACGGCCCTGGTATGAGATATATCGATCGAAGTCAATGATGTCTCGTAAAGGAATGCTGGGCTAACCTCCATGATGGTGAAAGCGCAAGGAAGGTGAAGGTTTGCCAGCTTGAGTTGGGCGCTGTGCACTCTGCCTAAGATTTTTGCAGTGCCCACTCCTCGCGCGATGCCGGCGAATCGCTGGTCAACAAGCCGCATAATCCTGGAAAAGGTGTTGAGAATATGCACTGAGGCCAAGTGGCCCAGTAGATACGTACCCACATGCTTCAGCACATTCGGGGCTCACTGGGATATATGTTGAACGAGAGAACGGAAATCGGAGCCAGGAGCTTACTGATCGTTTGTTGTGCCCCACTGTCTACGAAGGCTTTTACAGGGTATGAATTCACTTCCACGGGTATGCTATACCAATAATGAGAATTGCAACGAACAATTTGTCAAAATGAAATAACGCACTAAAGCATGGTAACCCTTCCAAAGCTCTCCGGTGAATATTCGATTGCGTGCTCCATATTCTCCAGAACGGCTTGCTGCCGAATCGCTTCCTCGATCTTGCGTTGTGCTTCAATATCAAATGGGTCCGCATTCAAGAGGGAGATCTCGCGCTGACGTTGCAGCTCCGTTGAGTTCTGCCGCTCGCGCGTCTGGCGGAGAAGCTCTGCAAAGCGAGCGGGATCGGATTGGACGGCATTAGCCATTTCGGGTTGGGTCTGGAGGGAGGGAGGGGAGATAGGAACGTGGATGCACCATGGTCGAAGCACATAATGGTTATGCTTACCTCCTGAAGTTGGCGCATGAGGTTGGGATCTCCGAGGATTTGCAGCCGCATCATCTCTGAGTCTTGTTCTACCGTCCTGAGAGCACGAGTGGGGCGAGAGAGATCAGAGTGATGGGGAGTATGCCTCGAACAAAGTCTGACCTGTGTCCGACACTGACTTTCCGACGCAGCAATAGCACTGCATTATCACCTTCCACGCCAAGTTGTCGTATCGTCGCCTTGCCATCGCTCAGCTCCCTCCCAGAATATGAGATGCTTTGTTGTTCGATTGGGATACCGGACTAGCGCCAAGATGAAGACTTAAAGACCGCAGTCGTACGACCCAACTCACCTCCGCCTCGAGCAATGCCATTACGTTTTCGAGCTCCATATTCGGGTCGATCTCGACCACAAAAGACTGCCCTAAATCTGTTACGAAAGTCAACTCCATCGAGGGGTGATTGTGGGTGGAGGTAGAGGGGAGTAGACGCGCGGAGCACAAGTATGACCACGAGGTGGTGTGATAGAGATCTAAAGCTGTAAGATCGGTATGAAGGTTGTCTGTCGTCGTGGGCTCATACAGCAGCGAAAGTTTTAGATGTGATCGATGAGAGCAGTGGCAAAGACATTTCTGATACCAATTACTTATAAAGCGTGGTCGGGCGTCAGAAAGTGCCAGAATGTAATATTAAATTTACTGTAATAAGAAAATGTGATAATAGGCACGTCGCGTCTACGTGGACGCACAGAGGAAAATCAAACCCCACGCCCCAATAGCCGACTCCGCACAAATGAACTGGATCCGTATGGTGTTAAATGGGTCAATGAGTCAACACACGGAAAGTTACCTACAGGCGTGAGCCATTGCCACGGATATTTGAGAGGAGAGCACTGTCCAAAGCCGACGCCGATAGACTCGCGTCTACAGGTTTCATGAGATCTACATCACGCACATTCAAGTTGCAATAGCAGCAGAGACTTACCACTAATGTCGCTAAAACTCGACGCTTCAGATCCATGGCTACTCCCATGATCACTTACAGTTCTTTCCACCAGTGACCCATACTGTCGATGAGATTGCCCCAACGCACTGCGCGGAGACACAGTAGGTGGACTGGACGATTTGCTCGACATGTGTCTACTTATCGGAGACTGCGGCTGTGAATCTCCTGGTGGAGATGGAATGTCTGGTATCGAGCTAGCGCTGGATATGCTCTGGCTCGCACTCCGACTGGAAAGCGTGTCAAGTCTCTGAGACCCGAAATTTGTCCTCCCCCGATCCACGCCTTTTCCCTTACCATATGGCCGTACGGCGCTCACCAGTCCAAGTGCATCGTTCGTCATCATCTTTTGTAGTTGTTGGAGTTTACGATCCAGGGCTTCCTGCTCCTCAGCATCCCGGTCCGCCTCTTCCTCCTTTATGGCGTCTTCGTCGTCAGAATCCGTCTTGTCAGATGAGGAAGGAGAGGACGGCCGCATCGACATAGGTACCTTTTTCTGACCCTGTACCGTTAAAGTCGATGACGAGGTGGCTTTCTTGGGACGTGGGGAATTAGCACCAAGAGAATTGAGACGTGCGCGTACTCCGAGGGGCGTGGATAGCCTTCCCGATGAAGCGCTGCCAGTCATTCGACCTGCCACTCGACTTACGGGGGATACCTTCTCGTCAAATGACTTGGGAGGTGGTTGAGCACCAGGACTCAACGCGCCCTGGATATCCTTCAATCCTCGGATCTCTTCTTGAAACCTGGCATTGACTCGGTATAAGAGATATGGTAATGGCACCTCAAGATGAGCTGCGAGGCCTTTCCCTGTCCTTATGGCGTCAGAGACGACATTAGATACATGTAGCCATCACTCACAATCTGCACCTCCACTGTCGACTGAACGCGAGCGTTCGATGACTTTCCACAACATGTCTGCTTTCTCAGCGTTCCATTCTATCTAAACGTAGATCATTCATCGTAGGTCCACTTTGTCAAAGATAGCCAGCATTGAGATAACGCACTCGGGGAGGATCAGGGATGGGGTCTGTCTCTGGGCGGTTCCAGGGGAGTCGAACAACGACTCTTACTGACGGTGCTGGTGCCATGGTTGAAAACTTGAACACCGAATATGACCACTGTCACTAGATCTACAAGATTAGAGAGTATGGATGTTAGAAGGAAGGGGTCACATAGTATGTAACCGAACCCTTACTTCCAACTTGTCACTACTGCCCAAGCGAATCAGATGCACGTTTGCTTCATATCAGATGCGATGGTCGTATGTTCTAGCCTGCAAGGCGGACGTCCTTGACACGGCTTTCGGCCCGCCGTATTCAACATGAAAATTTTGAAGCTCTTGATCATCTAGTACCTTATGTCTTCATCACCCTCGCCCAGGAATTACGCCGAAGAACTTGATGCGTTTCTCGCAGAACTTTCAGAGCAACCAGATCGCGAGCCCATTTCGTCCGAACTCCAGGGTAAAGCGCAGTATTGCATACTGTTCGAAGAGGCATGTTGACCTGATGTAAAATTTGCAGTCCTACAGTCCATCTACGGTGAAGATGCTCTTCGGCTTTGGCATTCATCAACCAAGGATCCAAGCATTAGACCCCACCGCAATAGTGCTCAAGACCCGGAAGCAGGAACCATTCGATACGAAGCATTCTTGACGTGAGTCTCCGAATTGTCCAAAATATCTCAACCTAAGAAATGGGATACAGGCTCCCATCGCACGAGGATATATCTATCCGTATACTCGTATCCCTCCCTCCGACATACCCTGCCTCGTCCCCGCCACAACTTCAACTCCTTTCGCGGTACGTGGGCGCGTTCGGCGCGGACTCTGATCTGTTCGGGTCGGTGCTGCGGACGTTCATCTCGATAAATGGTGTCGAATGGACTCCAGATACGGTGTGTGTCTTTGATGGCTTGCAGAGTGTCCTGGAGAGGTGCACGGTGTGGTACGAAGACCGGCTGAGTGCGGAAAGAGCTGGGGAGTTGGTGTGGGAGGACATGAATTCGAAAGATCACCTTGGACCCAGACCAGAAATTACCAGTGCGGAGCAGTACGCTCACGACGAGGACCTATCGTTACAGGACTCGATTTTACTGACAAAGTTGCCGGATGGGATCCAGATGTTCACTGCAGAATCGATCACTGATCGCAAAAGTGCGTTTGTTGGACGTGCATGCAGGATATCTCATCCAGCTGAGGCAAGTCACCCGTGCTATTACATCAAGGCCAGCTTTCTAACATCTACCAGGTCCCACTGATTCTTTCACATCTGATGACGGATCGGCGAATATCTCGGGCAGCGCATCCCATTATCAATGCATGGCGATGTCAGGTTGGCAACCTGGTGCATCAGGGTGAGTGTGGGCTCTTGCTTGAGAGTTACTAGGGTACCTACTGGTCACTATCATGGCAGATAATGATGACGACGGGGAGTCTGCTGCTGGTGGTCGACTTGCTCACCTTTTGCAGATTCTGGTTGGTTTGTTTTCTTGTTTTCTTCGCGTGCCTGGAACTGTCAACTTGTCCGCATCATAGGAAGTGAACAATGTCCTAGTCATCGTTACTCGCTATTTTGGGGGAATCCACCTGGGCCCAGATAGGTTCAAACACATCAACCAAGCTGCACGGAATGCTCTGGAGCTGGGCGGATTTTTAGAGGGAGTTGAGACGAAGAAATACCAAGGCCGAGTCAGGAAACACTAATTACATTTATATGGCTCGTGGTACGGGAAGCGGTGTCATTCATGTGGATTCAGCTCAGTTGATTGTACGATTTTTTTGAGCTGTCGCCTGCACTGATACGGTACCACCACAGCACACTCTACGACGAATATATAAAAAGTAATGAGGGATGGCTAGAAGCAGTTCGAGGAGAGCTCTCCAGCCGTTGAGCTTATGTACAATTACAGACTCTGCGTTCGCCACGTGCAAAACACGTGAAGATTCAAGCAATGGCGGCCAGTGGGTTTTCAAGTTGGTGAGCATCGTGACGGGGAGAGTAGGCTGTTCCGTCATACGGTCGAGAGTCAACCTGCACCGCGGGAGGCCCGCAAGGAGGACATATGTCCTCCGCTACAGGACTGGAACCGGTCGGGAGTTACGAGCTTGGTTCTCTCTGGCTGGCCTCAGTCGAAAAAAGGTTGATCCTCAGGCTATTCTTGAAAGATGTGGTGCCTTGTTGGACGCCGGCATCGTTCTGATGGTCCCGATTGCAATGCGAATCGGCTTGGGCGGAGTCGTGCAAAACGTGATTGGTCCATAATATCTCAGGAAAATATAGTTTAGTGTAAGTTGACACGGTCGAAGGAGAAGGCAATGGGGGTGTCTTGTCCCGTTACCAGTGAAGAGAGAAATAAGTCTACAGGCAAGTCAACCACCTCCAGTGTGCATTGCATGGCGTGTGCTGCCACGCTGACTGCGAATCTAGCTCAGCACAATGTTAACATCTTCAGTTTTTACGAGAAAGCGAGCCCACTCATGAGAGGTGAACTGTTGGTTTGATCTCATTCTATTACATTACTAGACTATGACTATAAATTTTACAACGATATTAGACTACTGCATATTTTACAGGCATCTTACATGTAACATTGAGACTATGATGAACTTGGTTACCTAGAAGTGGAATGAGAGTTGGTCATTGGACCTATTGAATCTGATCGTTCAACACAATCTAATATGTGCTTCTGATTCTCGGAAGTCAATCTCTCACTGCTATCCGTGTGCCTTCTAGATCTCCAGATGCACAACCCATCTCCCGACTTCTGGTATTCCGCACAAGGCCATTTTCACTCTACCAGCGTATTCGTCAACTCACTCGACCAGATGTCGCTCGAAGGTTATTCTGCGGGATAACTCGGTTGTTGGTCGCACCTCTCTCTGCAGGATCATCATCCCAAGAGTGTTGCCAACTGATCATCATTCTGACTCGGACTGCTTGTGTCGGAAACAACTCTAATCCAATCCGCAGAGCTCCAGAACTATGGCCGACGTGGAGGTAGATGATTTGTATCTACAGTGCGCGAGCTATGCACTCGAATCACCATTGCATGGTGATTTACGGAACCATGTTATCGTAGCATCAAGCCCTTATCATTATTTTGTGAAAGCTCTATCATCGCCACGTCATCTCCCATCAACCAATGGTTCCATGTCGCCGGCTAACCTCAAATGTGATGAACGTCCGGAAGTCGCTGTCTACAACTGCTATGGAGATCTGCGTGAAACATCAAACATCTCACTTCCATGGCGAACTTCCTGTCGCGTATCGGACGTGCTCGATTCCATGCGTGTATCAACAACTACCCCGACATCTTTGCCTCTTGAGCTGTAATGT
>QFEU01011436.1:0-10315 GCA_003316345.1 Tricholoma terreum
AAAACAGATCGTGTCTGGATCGGATGACAAGACGATCCGCGTTTGGGATGCAGAGACAGGGAATGTCGTTTCTGGGCCATTTGAAGGCCATACCAGTAATGTCGCCTCTGTAGTGTTCTCGCCTGATGGAAAACAGATCGTGTCTGGATCTTATGACAAGACGATCCGCGTTTGGGATGCAGAGACAGGGAATGTCATTTCTGGGCCATTTGAAGGCCACACCGATGTTGTCACCTCTGTAGTGTTCTCGCCTGATGGAAAACAGATCGTGTCTGGATCTTTTGACAAGACGATCCGCGTTTGGGATGCAGAGACAGGGAATGTTGTTTCTGGGCCATTTGAAGGCCACATCAATGCTGTCACCTCTGTAGCGTTCTCGCATGATGGAAAACAGATCGTGTCTGGATCGGATGACAAGACGATCCGCGTTTGGGATGCAGAGACAGGGCATGTCATTTCTGGCCCATTTGAAGGCCACAACACCAATCATGTCGCCTCTGTAATGTTCTCGCCTACAAGTGATTGCCATGTTGTTTTATTTCATTTTTATTCCACTGACATGCGAAGCATCACCCATGTTTCAGGATAACTCTCGCATGGACGATGGCTGGATTCTTGCTCAAGATGGTCAATTGCTATTCTGGGTTCCTCCCCTCCACCGACCAAACCTCTGGAGACCAAGTAACATGTGCGTAATTGGTGAATACTCAACAAGGCTTGACTTCAGTCATTTTGTACATGGTGAAGAATGGGCTAAATGCCGCACAGTGGCAATTTAGGGAGGGAATCACATTTACCAGGTGATTCTTATAGGTACCTGCAAAATTTGAGCACAAAATTTTGTTGCTCTTGAGCATCTAATAATATTCTCTTTCATACCATGAGCGTGGTTCCTATAAGAATAGGTCACCATTTTGCTGTCACTCCCATGCGATACACTTCTGATCGTGAGTCGATAGCAACCAGTACGCATGAAGATATTTATTGTTGGCGCACATTGATCTTATTGGGTCAGATGGGGAATACACAACGCGCACGATCCCTAGACATTGAACATGTATATGAAAGCCAAGAGAGTAGTCAGACATTTCGTCTAGGCTAAGAGACTCGATTAAAGTTTAAACAACCAGACAAAGAGCAAACGAACGACTAGAGGGGCACCTGCAAGGCTGCACCCACGGCCACCACCCAACGCCCCTCGCACCCGGACTCCGAACGAACAAACGCAGGGGGAAGCGCAGCACAACACCATACACTCCTCCTCGTCATATTCCACCCGCACTCACACATCCAGCTTCCTTCCCTCCCGAACAATGTTCCCCATCCCTTCCATATAGTCTGACCCCACCACGACACGTCCCAACGAACCCACGCGTACGTATGCCCAAGTCCAGGTTCGGATGGCGCAGCAACATCGAACACCGCTTGAACCTGAGGATCTGGCTCGTGGGTAGGGAGGGATTGGTGAGCATGTATGAGTGCCTTGGAGAATGGAATTTACGGCGGATGAATGGAATGAGAATTAATTTGCGATAGTGGGAGACGATAGCCCAAGAAGTGGGTATAGGGTGAGCGAGAATAATGAATTGAGCGGAGGCATGCATAGCCCAGATCCTGTCGGTCCGGCCTATCGTCGACACTCGAGCCCGAGGAGGATCTGGCTCGTGGGTAGGGAGGGATATAGACTACGGTGGTGCGGGGCGCGTAGGGAGGAATTGGTGAGCATGTGCCGTGCAGGATGAATTTACGGCGGATGAGCATGAAATATGAGAATTAATTTGCAATGATGGGAGACGATAGCCCAAGAAGTGGGTATAGGGTGCACGATTTTGATGGGTAGTGCGAGAAGGAAAACAGGCAGTAGGGACGCCTGAGGTAGAGGGTATAGCCGTGACTGAACGAGAATGATGAAATGAGGAATTTGAACTTCGGACGATTCCCACAGTGAGCGGAGGCATGTGTAGCCAGATCCCGTCGGTCCGGATTATCGTGGACACTCGAGCCCGAGGACCAGTGCTGGTCACTCCCCTCACCACGTTAACCGTCTTCATAGTGCAAATCAGATGGTGCAGGCAGTTCCTAAAGCGAACCCGAGTTATCAGGATAGCATCGCTTGTAGGGACAGTGCTGATTGGCTTTGCTAGCAGACGATCCCGGGCCTTGGATGACGTTGGGTATTTCTGCGAGACCAGGGCTCGGGTCGTGAGTTGGCACCTCTGGTGCGCAGGTCATTCAAACAAGTAGACGAACAGAGAGAAACAACGAACCTACAAGCACAGGCGGCTTCCTCGACCGCGACCACAACCCTTGACTACGCTCTTGCAATCACCACACCACCCCCCCCCCCATCGCCCGGTCGCACTCGCACCACATGCCTCCTGCACCTCCTCGCATCTGCATTAATGTGGCAGATTTTTCGTCTGGATCAGGAAACTCAGCAAAACGACCTGACGAACAGGGATAAACGACTGACCAGGGTGTGCACACCAGCACAGACGCCCTTGACCTCGACCTCGACCAAGACTCCGACCTTGACCACGACTCCAACCTCGACCACGCTCTTGCATCTTGCAACCTCCCATTCAATGACGCACCCGGCATCTCCTCCCAGCACATTTTCGCAACCAAGTTCTCCACCACACTCAGCATCGTCGGCTCCTTAACGAGGACCCGACGACGAACAAGGCCTCACACGAATGACACCGTCTCTTCCCTTCCACCCCCATCCTTACAGTCAGGTGCTCCAACGCAACGCACTAAGTATCTTGTTCTCGACCTCTAGAACACTGTCCTCCCGCCATCCGCTGGTTTACGCACACACTTCTTAGATTTAATCCCAGGTAGGCGAGAGGTTGGCGATACCATGGCACCGTGCTTATTGAAGCTCGTCCAGCTTGACTTGCTACCCGGACGATGGAGGACCGACCGTGAGTAGCTGAGTGCGGATGGGATAGAGACGAGAGGGAGATTGGGAGGCGTGGGTCTATGGTCGCGGAGGTGGTTATCCAGTTGGACGGGGTGTGCCTGCAAGATTGTGGGAGACGATGGCCTCATGGCTGGAGAGGGCGAGGAGGGAAAGGTCTTGGGAAGCCGGCGGTGGGACGTGGGGCATGGGGTGTGGGAGCGAAAGAATCGTGGACGCGGTAGACTTCCCTCGTATATCATTGATTCTGGTTGTTTAACGTGATCAGAGAAATTGGCGGTGGACGTGTGGTACAGATCTTGTTGAGCCCAATCCGTACGCGACGAGGGCGAGCCGTGATGACAAGAGAACGTGAACACAGGCACAGGAGGAGACTGAGAGCCGTTGTACAACACCACCGATACAAATATATAGACTCCGAGTAAAAGATGGAACACGATTCCTAACTGATTCGGAGTGAACATGTCAAAGTCTTGTAGAGATACATCATTTGGCAATTTAGGATGATAGTGGGAGGAACGACTGTGTGACGGTTGCGTGACTACTGATCCATTTCCAGAATGACACGAGAATCTATGCTATCGTCTGGCTATGGCTTGCGTATATCGAGGCGTATCAAGTCCCTCCGAGTCTTATCGGCGATTCACCATCACGAGCCACGTCTTTATCCAGTCAGCAAACAAGGCTCATCTGTCTTTTGACAAGCGTTCGTTGCTTGGAATGTTATGTAGGTAGTTGCATCAAAGTATCATCTATGCTATGCTATGGCTAAGCACATTGTTGAGTAGATATTATCACACAAAAGGTACGATCATCGGAAGGGCTTGCTTGGTGGAGCCAATAGTTCTTCGATCTAACAATGTATGCGCCTCATCGAAAGCGGGGGGAATAATAGGGCTCTTGTCCTTTGCACGAGGTCCTTGCAGGGTTCTTGTCCTTTATACGGACCTATGATGAATAGCACCGAATGTGGGCACCTAAGATTGATCGATGTTACAAAATGGTGTTTCCAAATTCATCTAACGTTCTCGACTTTCCCGTAGGATTGAACATAATGGACATGAACATGGCTTTGTTCGTGGTGGTCGTGGTCCACGATATGCGGCTATAAGGCTTCTGCCGCGTCGCCTGTAAATTCAAGTTCGCGCACCCGTGATTGTGCAACGGCTGGAATTGGCCATGGGCGAGTGCAAAAAAGGTAGATTTGTTGCTACTCGTACCACTGGCAGTTTTCTGACGCTTTGTTGGCTGAAAGGGATATTCTGGTGCCGATTGAACAGATATCGTGCGGAAGATTTCTGGGAGGTGAACAAGACGGTTAAGCCAAGATAAATACGCCTGATGTGGCAACGGACGGTGCTGTATGAGCCGTTCGTGTAGGCCTCTCCAACAGGTTTCTTAAGATCCGGTCATTGTCAAGGGCTTCAACGTAATCTTCGACAGCCAGAACATGTAATAAGTGCGATTTGGAAACGATATTCCCGACAGCCAGAGACCAAAATCCCAAGTACACTTCATCGTATGGACTGTACTTCCCAGGTTTTGCTTAACCATTTTGTCATCCTGTCTGTGCCGGGTACATGCTCGTCCTCAGGCTCTGACCAGAAATCGGTGTCAGGGCGTCGGGGTTTACGATCGCGTTTTGCATCGCCGACTGGAGAGCTCTGTGCGGGACGCTTGGTTTCTTGTTGCACATGGATCGTATTTCAGACTCCAAGTTTCAGATTACGTTATACTAGTATCAACCCGCTCTCAATGATCTCCTTCTGCTGTCTGGCATATAGCCTCCCCACACCCGGTGCGGGCACCACACTCTCCTTCCGTCCCATAAATCCCAACTTCCCTCCATACCCAACCTCCAAACCTTCCAACACGTTCCCAAACCGACCCGCCACATGCTAATACGTACCCTGATCCCTTGGCTCCTCTTGGAAATAGCAGATCTCCACATTCGCGCCTTTGTATTGCCCTAGCACATTCCTGAGATCACGGAATGGGAAAGGCGAGAGCTCCTCGATGCCCACAAATGCAATGGCGTCATCGAGTCCTCGTGCCTGGCGTTCCTTGACAAGATCTTTCCGGATAGTAGTACTACCCGTTTGACTTTGCTGGTATCGGCAATAGGATCGTCCAGCACAGCCTGAAGCGCGTGCCGACGCCGAGTTCGGAAAGGGAGGGAGATGCAGCCTGAAAGAGAATATATGGATATGATATACTTACACTGAAAAGGTCTGAATTCACGCCGGAAGACGTAAAGGTCCCTTCGGCGATGCAACAACCAACGGTTTCCTGCACTTCCGCTTCATCTGTCTTTGCAACAGATGAGGATGTTGGGCAGACGTCGTTGGGAATACGACGCGTGCATGTTAACGTTCGCAGGTCTGCTGTCTGCAGTGGGCTCGTATGGATCGTTGGTTATTTGAGAAACAAAGAATAAGTGTAAGTGTATGTCATTTTACCTGAGGCACCCTTTCCAACCGCGACGAGGAATGTTCGGGACCGGGTACCGTCAAGCCCATGAGGACAATCCCACTTTGCTTGAGCCATTTTTCTGTAGGAGTAAGGGCATTTGTAAGTATCCCCAAAGAGAGGGCAGGGTGAGCGTGCTCAAGATAATTACTTTCCGCAGAAGCCACATAGGTGTCTATGATGACCTATGATTGGAAGACCGAGTCACATGGAGCTTTCAATATAAAAGGAGGGCTGAGAAGTACCTGAACGCCGTTGAAAAAGTCTCCGAACTATACAAAGTTGTATCAGCCCACCTAACTACGAGACGCATCATCAATATCACCTGGGCCTCCCAGATCGGGGGTTTCCCAACTGGCCCCGTATTCAAACTACGAGAAACGGTCAAGAAGAGAACGCACGCCCTAAACGTCATCAACATTAACTCACCCCAAGCACCGCCATTTCACTCAATGAGCCTGTGTACAACGCGATCAGCCACATCGTCCACTCTGCAGAGTACAAAAGGGCATACTATTGGCCAACTCCAACTTCCCCGGCGCATCCAGCTCATCGTTCAATGGTACAGTCGCATTCTCAGTCTTCTGGTCCACCAGCATCGCATGCCGGTGGCTGAATGTCCCTCTCCCTACATCCTATCCCGATATCCGCGTCATACCCTTCGAGCACGAGTGAACCAAATGCCAAAGCCTACAGTGTGGTCATCCTGCATCAGTAGTCAACATCACACAAGAAGGAAGTATGAACCAACCTCCGCCGTAGCCCAATCAAGCCGTTGCTCAGTCTCAACGCCCTTCAACTGATTCTTCACGTGGCGTTCAATTTTACTGTGTTTCTCCTACATGGCGATAAATCACAATTGGCCCATAGGGCACACACAGAGAAGGCACTCACAAATCCGTCCGGCACTTCCACACTGGCCTTCCCCACTCAAAAGGCTCTCCCTCTCCACGCTCATCTCGGGTTCGAATCCCGCATCATGACTCGCAGGCCACACCATCTCCATTCACTGTCCTTCCAACATCGAAGCTTCCGGGACATACGAGTTCACTGCAGACAGCCTGGACTCCAAGTGCGATTTGTAGGTATTACGGATGGAGGTGATTTGAGGCGGTGAGAACCTTTTCATCCTGTCAGAAGAACACAATGAGACCTAGGTTTCGACAGAGGGAAGAGCGATATGGATGTACGATAATTTTGTCTTCGTACTGTTTGGGACGGAACGTCTGGCGGTGATCTTCTCATACATGAGTGTGGGTTAGTAAGTCCCGGGATATCGAGCTCGTTGTGGCTTAACAAAAGATGCATGTTATTCAATGGCCGGTCCATAAGATATTGGATGGGAAACATACCCCCTGTTGTCAAGCAAGGATTACATGATTAGATGCGAAACGAGAGTGCTGAACAACATACCACCTGCGATACGCCAAGAGATCCACGATTATATCCTATGCAGCATGAGAAGTATCAGGGACACTCGAGGATTAGAAGCTAAAGCAAACACACCTTCCGGATATACTCCCGATACCGAAATGCAATATTCATCGTACGGACAACATCCTCCGGGTGATCCCCATTTACATGCAAGGCAGGCGTATTGATCATTTTCCTCACGTCCGAGAAATACAGAGACGACCGTGCATTAGATGCTGGTGTCGTGTACCCGATGCTAGACAAACGCCGAAAAACAAAACAAAGAGAAATTCACTCAGCCCCAAACTCTCCATAACCACCCCCTGCCCCGAAAAGCTCGCATCTCCATGGAGCTGCACAGACTCTATCACCCAGCTTACAATCCGCAGGTGAAGTCTTGAGCAGCGCGTACTGCTTCTCGCGAGTCTTGCCTAGCGCGACAGGGTTCACCGCCTGTATGCGTAACAGTCAGTCTGAGTGGGGGCGAGGTGGAGTTGAGAAGGAAGTCATACCGAGATGAGACGGGTTAGGGAGCAGAGGAGATGATCACCAGCACTGGGATATTGGAGCCTCGGGGACGCGACTGTACATGGAAGAAGAGATCATATGGTGACTGCAACAGAAAAGAAAAACGAAAGACTAACCAAGATGACTTAGAACATCACCCTCGACGCCGAATTCTTCAGGGATCTCGTACCCTCCCTTGATCTTGTGGGAAAGAGCCGTAGGCGGGAACGGGAGGAGGTCGGTGAGGAGATTGAGGCGACCGCGGTGGGGCATGCCTGTTGATAAGTCGAGAGAATTTGGGATCCAGTGCCGTAACCTCCTCGCACTGTCTGAGGTCTAAAGGGTCGATCCGAGTCGACATAGCGCAGGAGAGAGGCGTTAATGTGTCTGTATCTGCAATGGGAATAGGGGTTTAGTTTCGCGAATCGAGAAAGGAAGGAACGTACAGTCGGGAAAAGTATATTCTCTTGCAAAATCAAAAGGATTTTTCATGGTATAACTTGAAGATACCTATAAGTAACATCGGAAACTTCACGACACTTCCCACAAACGGAAATGCTGACAAACCAGTTGCACCAAGAACTTGAACATCCCCGCGTCGACGCGTCAACGTGTCTCATACTCGGTCACATATCAATGCATGATCGGAGCGGTGGGATGTCACTTGGAAAACGTACGCATGATCTATGCAAGTGTCGAGTTTGCTGAATATGGTATCGGGGCGGTAAGTAGAGTATTACGGTACGAAAACCGGTCGATTTCTTCTCCAGTTCCATGCTTGACCTACTATTCGCGAGTAGGACCCGATGGCCGGAGCAGGTCTCATGATTGCCCACTGAAGTGGATCTGCCAAGGCTCGAAGGTAAAGGCCCGTGTTTGCTTCTTCACACTGGAGGTTCCTTGAAGATCGGAATTATTGAACATGAGGTTACAATCAGATGTTGGTTAGGCGATTCGGTGCGACGAAAAGAAAAGGACTTGCCCATTTTAATGCCTTCCGGTCGGAAAGCAGTACCGTTTAGGCAAAACATTTCTTTGACAGCCCTAGGTCTCTGAACCGGCTAAATTCCACTCACTATGTGAAACTCGAAAGGGCTGCTTATAGTATTCGACGGCCGCCCGTGTCCAAATCTGGCATTCCACAAGAAATCTGCCGCATCTCCTATAAATCTAAGACCTTAGGCATTGCACTATCACCACTACCAATTCCATGTCTTCTTCACTCTGGATGCTGCCATTCTCATCCCAAGGCCCTCTGATCGCCATAGCGATCACCTGCGCCCTCCTGTTCTACGGCAAAATCAGTATGCTTCTCACTGCCTGGCCATTCTTCACCCGCCGCCACGACTTCATCAAATCTAATTTCGAAAAGTCTGGGCGTAACATATTCTCCTTCAATGTCCTCTATGTATAAACATGCGTCCTTGATATTACATCTCCGATTTACAGTTCTTCTGTATAGCACTCTGTGACAGTGGTCAGAGGCGTGGAGGCACGGAGGGCATATTTTGACGATAAGAGCCTGAATTTTAACGAGGGGTACAAGATCCTCATGGGAGCCGTATGTTGTCTCATCAACCAATCGCCCTCATCCCTGATATGCTTTAACATGTTAGGTACCGATGTTAGAGGACATCGAAGTCCAACTCCCCAGCGAATTGGACGAGAAATCATTCTTTGCCAAACATACGGCCATCATTTTTAACAGAACTCGGTTGTCAGACGGTGATTATATTGTTCAAATGTGTACCCCTCAGTTAATTTTGCGCCAGTCCTCCCCACCTTGTTCGACGACATTCAACACCGCATGGACACCTGGGGAAAACAGGGCACGATGGATCCCTTTACAAATGTTTATGATGTGCGCCACATTTTCTCCTCCTTCGACCTGGAACGAATTTACATCCATCCTACAGCTTGTTTTCCAAATGACAGTTCGCATGGCATCTTGTCGTGAGCTTGCCTCAGACCTCTCTGCACTCACAAAATTCCAAAAACACTATCAGACCTTGGAGAAGAGTGCCACCCCCACTTCGCTCCTTCTCCCTTGGCTTCCCAGCCCTGCCAGTCGTTCTAAGAAGGCTTCGACAAAAGCCCTGTTCCGGACACTGTGGGACTACATTGAGGAAAGAAAGAAGACGTCTACCCCGAATTCGGACGCTATTGACTTGCTTTTGGGTCAAGGATTGAGCAATGAAGCTATCATCCAATTTGTGCTTGCCGTCATTTTTGCAGGCGTCGTCAACACGGGCGTCAACGGTATGTCACTCGACAAATCCATCATCTCGAATTCTAACCTCAGACACATCGAATAGTTTGCTGGGTCTTACTCTACACCTCCTTCCATACACAGTGGAAATCCGCCATACAAAGTGAGATCCGTACGATCATTGCCCAGCACACCAACACCGTGGCCTCCGAGCCGCTCCACAAGCGGCTCTCCACAATCCCTCTCTCTGTCTGGGAGGATGAGATGCCCACACTCGACCTCGTCATTCGCGAGACTATCCGCCTTGTCGTCAATGGCACCGCCCTGCGACGCAACCTCCCTCGTGGTGACCGTACGAGCCTGACGATGCCTGGCGTGAACGGGGAGATACCGAAAGGTGGCTTCATTGGGTATACCCTCGCAGACGCTCACATGGACCCGGAGGTATATACGGATCCCGAAGCGTTTGACCCTGAGCGATTTAGCCCTGGGCGGGAGGAGGACAAACGGGCAAAATACGGGTTTTTGGGGTGGGGGGCTGGTGAGTGACTCCCCAGTTTCTGGTTTTGCTTGGCTAATGGAATTACGTAGGCCGACACCCATGCCTGGGCATGAGAGTCGCCAAGCTAGAAATCAAGATTGTTGTAGCGCTATTTGTGGCGGGATATGAGTATGACTTGGTGTATTCGAAGGACAGATTCCCAGAGAGGCCCCCAATCCCGGATTATAACAACATATTACAAGTGCGTTCTACCATCATAGTCCTAGGTCCTGAACTGGACTGATTTGCGCCG
>QFEU01011455.1:0-26652 GCA_003316345.1 Tricholoma terreum
TCGGAACCCGTGGGCGCAAGATGTGGAGTCCGTCCTCTTGTTAGAAATTGATCTACCTATATATATCGCGAGCACCATTCTCTCACCATCGTGCATCCCCTTGTAGTGTGCCAAAGTTCAATAGCCCGTTGTTGCGAGAAACCGACCTTGCTTTTTGCGTTGAAAGTGAGCGTACGTATCTCGAGTCCATCTTGTGTGTCACGGTTATCAAAATACATGGAAGGGTACTAAGTTCTAGGATTTAACCTTGCATCTGCGTAGCTCCGTGTTATTTCACTTGTCATTGTACGCCACAAGTGATCTCAGAGTTAGATGCATTATATCGTGTTGTAGTCAAGGTTTGTACCGCACCACAAGGAGGCAGCGATATACCGAAGTGCGTTATGGCTGATCGCAAACCCATTTGACAGGGTACAGATCTCACTCATGTGGCACTTGGGTCGTCAGAAAGTACTTGAGTAGGAATAATAGGGCTCACGTGGAAAAATGTACTCCCAGTTTGTTTTGCGAGATGTGAGCGAGTTGGAGCACAATCAATGGAGGTTTGAGTGCAGAATGCGGGAACCTGGGGCAGATTCCTGTGAGGGGCTGAGCGCTGAGCCGTAGCGAAGGATCGCAAGGATTTTGACTTGGAAGTGTATTCTACGGTCACCCAATCCTTAGCTCGATAAATCGCGATTCCAGAGTACTCTAGAACCAGGGGATTATCAAGGCCAATAATCAACAGGTCCTCAGTAGCAACTATCCAGCCCAGGCGGAGAGGCCTCGTAGTACTGCGACCATTGAGAGTTTGTATACATCGACCGCCCGCCGCGCCGAGAGAACATCATCGTTGTGAACTCTGACGACTCCTTTCACCGAAAGGACCCTCCGAGAAGATATACACATCCTGTCATGAGTTTTTTTTTTGCACCAAGACAGTAACGGGTGGTAAAATTTGAGGTATTAGCTAGGCTCAACTTGAATTTCTCTGGCCAAACAAGTGAAAGGTGTTGCCAAATACTACATTCTTCCAAGTCACCGACTTGTCCTGACACAATCATGGCAACTGCTGGACATTCAAATGACGAGTTCATCCACCAGTTGGCTATAAAGCTCTCTAGGGTCCTTAACATTGTTAACCCAAACGATCTGCTTGCTCAGAGAGTCATCGACATCGCGAAAACGAACCCCTTGGACGACTTCACGAAAGGTATTGCCCATACTAATTGAAAAGTCACCCTGTTGCTGATAAGTCGTTTCAGCTGCAAGAGCATTTGGGAAGTTTAAGGACTCCTTTCTGGCCGAATTGCACGCGGAAATACTATTGCACGAAAAGCAGGAGTCTACTGGCATAGCCCCACATCCCGTACAGGGAATCACTGTCCATGACAGCGACGTCCTGGAACCTGAGCCAGCCCGGCCAGGCGGTCTTATGCGTCAGGATACGGTACTACAGGTCTCATTCGTTCTTGCCATATCCGTTAATTCTTTTTCATTCAGCGACATACATTCCGGCAACCTGTGAAGCCGATTGAACCTCCAACTCCTCGAGCCTCCCTACTCGGACTTGACAGACTAGCGCAAGAAAAGCGAGCTGCTGCGTTGCATGAGAATGGCGGTAACGAAGGAAGCAGAAAGAAACCCAAGTTGGACGATAGAGACGAAACTTTCAAAGGTAGGGAATTCCACATCGTCTGACCAATCTCTGATATTGCGGACAGTTCCAAATTTACCTCCCCGCGCCAGCAATCCGAGGCAGCGAGGCCAGGAGACACCCTCTCATCCTGGTGGCTTGTCTGAAATTGGTAGGAAAAGATTGGATGAGTATCGGAGAAGTAGAGATAAACAACGAGGTAAAGTTTAGGACAATTGTTGGCTATCTGTCTCACATTGTCTCAAGAGGGTATAACTGCTGTCAAGGAGCAGCGGGGTGAAGCGCCAAAAGGCTTAGGGGACTTCCAGAGACGCTCAAACCGGGACAGGGATCGGGAATGGGGCGGTAGGCGAGATCATAATCGAGATGGACCACGCGGTTGGGACTCCACTCCGCGATCAGCCCGGAACACAGGCGACGCACCTAGCGTCCGTGTTCCAAATGTTGGATGGGAGTCAACACCTCGGGGCTCACGTACAGATGAAAGTTCCGGGTGGGGCGGGGCGAGGAATCGGTTATGGGATGCTCCAACTCCAAGGGTTGCCAGAGGGGCCAGTCCGGACGGAGACGACGGCGCTTTGGGAATCGATGCTAGGGAATGGGAGGAAGAACAGGTTAAGTTGGATAGGGACTGGTACACAGGCGCGGAGGAAGGTGGCATTGCGGGATCTGAGGAGCATAACCCTTTGGCACAGTACGAAGATCTGAGCGCCCTGAAAGATGCTGAGATTGCGACAAAACAAGTGGTAAGTCCGATACACAAGATGGTTCAATGCTCACTCCATGCCAGAGGAAAATATCAGCTAGACAAGCCCAATACGTAAGCAATTTGTACTCTTTCATCGAATGCTGATCCGAAAACTTGTACAATAGAATGCAGACAATGACCTATGGGAAGCCAACCGTATGTTAACATCCGGTGTAGCAACGAGGAAAACAATCGACTTGGACTTTGAGGACGAGTCTGAATCGACTGTACATGTGATAGTACATGATATCAAGCCACCGTTCTTGGATGGCCGCACTGTATTCACTAGGCAACTCGATCCCATCAACCCAATCCGCGATATGTCTAGTGACATGGCCGTGTTCTCCAAGAAGGGCAGCCCTCTTGTCAAGGAGAAGAGAGAACAAGCAGAGAGAGCCAAAGCCGCTGCAAAACTTGCTGCTCTTGGTGGTACGTCATTAGGCAATATCATGGGTGTCAAGGATGAGGAGGCAGAGGCTGAGGGTGCGTGCTCATTTCCCAGGTTTTGAACCTGTTCGTCAGATTTGGACATTCACATAGTTTTTGTTTTCTTTGTGGTCTAAAGCCGAAGCAGAGAGGAAGGCACAAGCATCGAAAGGGGGGAAAGAGGATTACAAGGGTGATTCAAAGTTTGCGTCGCATCTCAAGGCGTCTTCCGGTCAGAGTTCGTTTGCGAGGACCAGGACATTGAAAGAGCAACGAGAATATCTACCTGCCTTTGCTTGTCGTGAAGAATTGATGAAAGTTGTTCGAGAGAACCAAGGTGTGTCCTCGTGAAGGAGCCTCGGAGATGTGGAGATAACATTTTTTGCACTCCAGTCGTTGTTGTGGTGGGAGAGACCGGTTCCGGGAAGACTACTCAGCTCGCACAATTTCTATATGAAGATGGATACTGTTCGTTTGGCCTAGTTGGATGCACTCAACCTAGGCGCGTGGCCGCCATGTCTGTAGCTAAGCGTGTCAGTGAGGAGATGGAGGTTTGTTCGACACTTCCTCAATGAACCATGCGCCCAATGATCTTTGCTGCCAGTGTAAATTGGGATCGACTGTCGGATATGCCATTCGTTTCGAAGATTGCACATCATCGGAGACGAAGATTAAATGTAGGACAGTTTCTGCGTGGAACCAGTAATAGTGTCTGACTCGTTAACAGACATGACAGACGGCGTTCTTCTTCGGGAATCCTTGAATGAGGGTGATTTGGACAGATACAGTGTTATTATCCTTGACGAGGCCCATGAACGTTCTCTCAGTACGGACGTCTTGATGGGCCTCTTACGTAAAGGTACATTAATCTCTTGTGCCTGTGGGAGCTTTTAATTAGAACTGTTTAGTCCTATCCCGCAGGAGGGATTTGAAGCTTATCATCACGTCGGCGACGATGAATGCTGAAAAGGTCAGTTTTTCGTCACTATCCAGCTTTACCTGTAAACAGTCGCTTCTCTCCAGTTTTCGTCTTTTTATGGTAATGCGCCGACGTATACTATTCCTGGACGGACGTTTCCAGTGGAAATCTTTCACTCGAAATCGCCCTGCGATGACTATGTAGATGGCGCCGTGAAGCAGGTACTCCAGATCCACCTTTCGCTTCCACCAGGAGACATTCTAGTTTTCATGACGGGGCAGGAAGATATTGAAATAACCTGCCAAGTCATACAGGGTTTGTCTGGGCTGCACCAGGGTCATAACGTGATTGACAGTCATTTTAGAACGACTTTTGCAATTGGACGAACCCCCGCTGCTAGCTGTACTCCCGATCTATTCACAGATGCCTGCTGACTTGCAAGCCAAAATATTTGAAGCTACCAGTGACGGTAGGCGGAAGGTCATTGTGGCGACAAATATTGCGGAGACGTCATTGACAGGTCAGTGCTGGAACGTCTTTCGGTGGTTCGCACTCATTCGCTATGCACAGTTGATGGCATTCTTTACGTTGTGGATGCGGGTTACTCGAAGCTCAAGGTTTATAATCCAAAGGTTGGTATGGACGCACTTCAAATCACGCCTATCAGTCAGGCAAATGCAAATCAACGGACTGGTCGCGCAGGACGTACGGGGAATGGGTAAGCCACACTTTTTTTTTCCCATTTAGACACACATCTAGAAGTCTACCTTCCAGGTTCTGCTATCGGTTGTATACGGAGATGGCGTTCCGCAACGAAATGTTTGAAAATACGATTCCAGAAATCCAAAGAACAAATTTGGCAAACACTGTTCTATTACTGAAGTCCCTTGGGGTGAAGAATTTGCTGGAATTTGATTTCATGGATCCTCCCCCCCAGGTGTGTGGAACAATTTTTCATCCGTTTTGTGGCTTACATGACACCACAGGCAAATATTCTTAACTCTATGTATCAGCTTTGGGTGCTTGGTGCATTGGACAATGTAGGGGATCTAACGCCCACTGGTCGGAAGATGTCCGAGTTTCCGATGGAGCCTTCGATGGCCAAGATGTTGATTGCGTCTGTGGAATACAAGTGCTCAGCTGAGATGTTAACAATCGTATCGATGCTATCTGTGCCAAGCGTCTTCTATAGACCTAAAGAGAGGATGGAAGAAGCCGATGCTGCAAGAGAAAAGTTTAATGTCCCTGAAAGCGATCATCTAACGCTGTTGAACGTGTTCAATCAGTGGAAAAGTCATGGGTTTGTCTTCTTTTCTTTGTACATGATGCTTGTTCATAAGTTGTTCACAGGTTTCGTGATGAATGGGCTATGCGACATTTTTTGCATCCCAAACTTCTGAGAAAGGCTCGGGAAGTACGCGTGCAGCTGGAAGACATCATGAATTTTCAAAAGATGGAGATGATCTCCGCGGGCACTGATTTTGACGTACTAAGGTATGACCGCCGTGTGGCCGAATAAACAGCTTCGCTCACACAGGTCTCGGCATCCAGGAAAGCAATCACTGCAGGATATTTCCATCAGGCAGCGAGAGTCAAAGGTATCGGAGAATTCGTCAACATCCGATCTGGCCTCCCCACACATCTCCATCCCACGAGCGCCTTATATGGGCTTGGATGTAAGTGTTAGGCCCCGCCATCAAAGCTTGCTGACCACCTTGTGTGTAGATACACCCACCTATGTTGTCTACCATGAACTGATCTTGACTTCAAAGGAGTATATGACACAGGTAACAGCCATTGATGCTTATTGGCTTGGTCAGTTCTTATTTTTACATCCAATTGTGATACTAAATGATTTTTAGCTGAGCTTGGTTCTGTGTTCTATTCGGTGAAGGAGAAGAACTTTGATGAACGGGGAAATCGACGCCAAGCCGACCGCGAGTTTTCCAAACGCGCTGAGCTCGAGACAGAGATAGCCAAGCAGCGAGAAGCGTAAGCCTTGTCAAACCTATTCCAACTACTAACACTGAAATCGTGTTTCTCAGCACTGCGAAGCAAGCTGCAGACGATGCACTGGTCATCAAAACATCCAGTGGCAGCGCCTCAAAGATCATAGTTCCGGGCACCCCCAGGCATTCGGGCATAGGAGCAGGCTCGCGGGTGACGCAAACGCCTAGAAGAAGAGTGGGACTGTAATTTCCGAGCTGTATAGTATATAATCGTAGATCTTAGAATGGTAACTGTACTCTGACTGTAGTATCTATACCAACTCGTTCACAAATTGATGATCGCTAAATCTCCCACCTCTGGCCTCATGGCCGCCCCTGCGTTTCAATCGCACTCTCCTCTTGATTCACTTGTTCATCGAACTTCTGCCCAAAGGTCTAATGCCCTTTTACATCCCAATCATTCGGCGCAGCGTGCCCATTTACCACCATCCCTGGCACCACTTCCAGAAAGTTCTCCGAGATATGTCCCACAACATCCCTCGCCTGTGTCGCCGCTGCTACACGGACATTTTGCGCGAGATTCCACAGCGACGGCATCTTCGAGTGACAACAACTCCCCAAGGTCATCCATTGACTCGAGGACGGTTGGCCCCGAGTTTGATCGTTGTTACCGTGATGAAAGCCATTATTCCAACACAGGATCAGCTTTGTGCGGCTCTTGGCAGTCCGATGCGAAACCCAGCGCGGCAAGGGGAAGAGGGGAATACGTAGCAACTTTGGACGACGTCACTCCCACTCACCCCTCGCAACGTCCGCCATCCTCGCCATTTTCGTCCAATGCGCCTGTCCCCACACTCATTGTATCATTGCCAAATGACCCAGTAGGAACCAAGGAGTATACTCGTGCGGCAGGTAGAATACCTATTGGAAGTCCCGCGATCAACTTCCCTCGACCTGTGCCTCCAACTATATCCTCCACTCCAGAAGATGAGCAACAAAAACGTCGCGTCTTGGAGCGAAATGCGAGACGCGCCCCGAACGCCACACGCCACACGCCAGTTTCTCATGATCGGCATCAAATACAAGAGATTCAAAGTGGTGGTGTGCCATCACTCCCACCTAACTCTAGTCCGCGAGAACCAACTATAGGAAGTCAAATCTCCAATATGAGAAGCTCAAGTCCAACTCAAGAACAGACTGTTTTATCTTATTCACTGCCTTCCTCACAGGCTCCACGTGAAGATTTGAGCCCTGTGGCGCATCAGCAATCGGCTACCCCTCCCCTCAGTCTACCAAGGCGACCGCCCTCATTGCGCACGGACTCCCCCATTAGTGTATATTCTGGTTATTCAATTTATCAGCTTGATACTGTGAGCCTAGAGTTTCAAGACAGGCTTCAAGCCTGCTCGCCCTTCGGCGAGGTTGTGCAGCCCTCTGCAGCTCAATCGCCGCCTGCACCTGACCTGAATCCGACCCCGGGCCGGGACACCACTGCCCGGGCTTATCTTCAGCAGGGTATCCAGCATCATGAGGCTAATCGGTTGAAAGAGTCTGCCATGTGCTTTGAGAGAAGTGCCAAGGAGAATGGCGGATGTGGCATCGGCATGGTGATGTGGGGGCTAGCGTTGAGGCATGGATGGGGATGTGAGAAGAACGAGAAGTTCGCTTTCAAGTGGCTCACTCGAGCGGCAGAGAGTGCTGTCGAAAATCTGGAAAACGCCAGGGCAGGAGGGGGCATCGATTCTAATGCAGTCCAGGCATACACTATTCATCTTCCTTTTGATCGGATGCGATTCTCATATGGCCAACAGACAGAACTTGTTCTTGCTATCTATGAAGTTGGCCAGTCCTTCTTCCAGGGATGGGGTGTAGCTAAAGACCAAAAGATGGCCGTTGTACGTATACGTAGTTCTCTGTTCTTGCGCAGGTAACTTCACCCCGAATAGAGTTACTATACTATTGCAGCTCGGCTCGGAGATCCAGATGCCCAAAGTGATCTCGCATTCTGCCTTGCTAATGGGAAAGGGTGTAAAAGGGATCGCAAGGAAGCAGCAAAGTGGTATCGTGCCGCGGTGAGTTACTTCAGGGGATGGTGTTTTCCGGCACTGATGTTTTGTTTCCGCACTTCAAGGTTGCGCAGGGGCAGAGTGACATCGGACTTGCTTGGATTTACAAGGAGAAATATCAATAACACCTATGGGCTGCCTTTAGAATACTAGAATACTACTGCTATGCCTAGAATGTACATGCTCATGATCATGATTGATCACATGCTGGTACAATTGGTCGCGGAGTTCGAAAGAAATCTTGGTGCATGTTGACAAATCACTCTTATTCTGTTCAACCTTTTCCTCATGCCTCCAGGTCACTTCAGACAACGTCGTAGCACTCAGAAAAGAGGATTCGATCCTTCAGATGCAAACAGTGTGAAGCACACTCCCATCGGAGTATGGGACCTGTATGAACAAGTTCAACCCGAGTTTACCAACGTTCCAGGATCATCACGGTTCGAGCCTTACCTCGAAATGGCCAGCAGTTTCCCATATGTCTGGCGAATGATCAAAGACGTATGCTCTATTCGAACCTGCTGGTTTCTACTGGGGATATACTTTGGAATAGAGGCCATTGCATCGCTTCTGCCTGCGGTTGCGCTATGGTGAACATGGTCCGTTGTCTGTACTCCAATACTAGCTGAGGTCTTGTTAAGGTATTCGGGACAGTTGCTCACCATCGTGAGTCGGCAAAGAACATATTAACACACTTACTGACAATATGTGCAAGGTCCAAACCGCTGTCGAGGAACGTAAGGTCGACACGGACGCGCTCTTTCGGATTGCTGCGGGTCGTGTAGCATGCTCATTGTTTACTCGCCTATTACGATACGGCAAGAAGCGAGTTTCAATACCACTCAACATCCGTATCAAACAGTATTATTCTGTACACATCTTTCACGCCATGGCCCGATTGGATGTCCCTACTTTCGATGATGATGCCGTTCAGAGACAGCTTGAACAATCGTTTTCTCCCAACTCGCGCTCTAGTATCGCTTGGGATACAGTCGTTATGACCATCCAGATCTACAGCACTGCACTACAGTTGATTTCGCAGGTCTCTGTACTCACCGGAGTGTTAGGAGGCCAGCGTGATGGTTTCTTACTCGCCGCTTTGAGCTTCTCTTATGCTTTCTTTCGGTGGAGCTCCACTAAAAGAATTAATTACATCCGCTCAGGAGGTAACTTGAAAGTATCTCTATCGATATGCTGTAGCACTAAATTGTTTAACATCCACAGTTTGGGCTGCAACAACGAAGAATGCAGTCTTTGTTCGGCTGGAAGGCATGAAAAAACTAGTGAGTGACGCGTCACACCGTAAGGAGATTGTAGCTGGCGGCATACATAAATACCTGCATTCTCGTAAGCGCCTTCCATTGCTCTCTTTTCTAAATGCCGACTGTCTTCATGAAGAATACATGGAGGGCATCAAAAACGTTGCCGATACAGCCGGCGATTTTTTCGATGCTATTTCCGCACACAGAGCAGATGGGGGTTTGACTGCTACCGAGTTGCTTGAGGAACTTTTTCGGGAACTGCCACAAGTAAGAAATCAACGACCTTTTTCAACAATACTTATATTCAAAATTCTGGTCCAGATTGTGTTCACACTACGGGCTGCCCAATACCCTGCCTCTATCCCCATCTCCCTAGCATCCCTTAACCTAGTCACACAAACCACTCAAACATTCACTTTTGTACTTTTCAATCTATTCACGGAAACTGGGTCCATTGCAGAGAAGCTTGCTAGTGTGAAGAGGCTTTACGAAATAGTTAACATTCCGAATCGAGTCGTTGACGGGAACGAATCATTTCCAGAAAATCAACAATCCCTTGAGACGGGTATATCTCTTGAGTTTAGGTACTTTGTCTGTTCGTTATAATACTCAGAAGTCTAATTGACCGACCAATCCAGAAATGTAACGTTCAGATACTCGGGAAGCGATTCTTACGCTTTGCGCAACGTATCATTCAGGATAGAAAAAGGTCAACTTTGTGTGCGTTTTCTTGTACTCCTTTTGTTATCGTTGCTCTAAGACATTGCAGGTCATTGTCGGTGCGAATGGCTCCGGAAAAAGCACAATTTTAAAGCTTGTTGCCAGACTATATGAGCCTTCAGAAGGCCAAATACTGATAAATGACCGGGATATAAGTATACTGAAGTTGGATGATTTGAGGCTTGCAATCTCTGTCCTGTTCCAAGATTACACCCATTTTCCACTTTCGGTAGGTCAAACTCGGTCAGTTTTCTTTAATTTAACGAAGTCAATATAGATCAGAGATAATATTGGCCTTGGGGATCCGGACAACGCCGAAGATGATCAGAAAATACATGAAGCTGCACGGTTAGGCGGCGCCGATGAATTTATTGAGCGTCTACCAGACGGCTTTGATACATATCTTGAACGCCCTGTGAAGGATTATTATTCAGGTTTACCCGAAGGAATTCCATCGTTGTTCGGGAAACCAGTTGACTACGGACATATACGAAACGTGGGTAACATGGCTCCCTCAAGCACAAGATCGCTTTCAGGAGGCCAAATGCAGCGGATAGCATTGTAAGTTCAGTTGTTAATCATTTGCAGAGAATCTATATGATGACGGACAGGTCACGCACTTTCATGCGCTCCCTCGTTTCACAGCCAAGTGTCGGGCTCTTGCTCTTCGACGAACCCTCGGCAAGCCTTGATCCAACTGCGGAGCATGGTTAAGAAGACTTGATTTTCAAATTTTCCATGGCTGATGTCCCCTTGGTAGACTTGTTTCAGAGACTTCGCCAACTGAAGGGAACTAAAACTATGATATTCTCATCCCATCGGTTCGGGAATCTCACTCGTCATGCAGATCTCATTTTGTATGTTCCATATATATGCCTTCTGGTTCTCGTGATCACTCAATGAAATTCGTAGGTATATGGATGACTCAGTCGTGGTAGAGGAGGGAACCCATGAACAACTGATGAAAAGGGGAGGAGAGTATGCCCGCATTTGGCAACTACAGGCAGAGACATTTCTGACGTGACGGTGGTATAGCAAACCTAATACAGTCAAGTACTGTGGTCAGTGGGACAGGCAAATGAACCCTGAGCCTTGAAACTAAAATCGCGCACTCTCACAAAGTATAGCACATATATATCCATAGATCCAGGGAGTGGTAATTCGTTGTATTTGAGGTACATAATAAGACGTTTATCGGATCAACTAACATCCAGTGTATACGTGCTGCTCTAGATGATACTTCCTCTGTGCGATATGCATGTGGTCTGCTGTGATGTTCACATCTGTCAGAAACCACCGACGATGCGCAGAGATAGTCAACGAGAAGAACACTGATGTTGACGAGATGATATAGCTGGGGGGAGTCACGTGTTGGTGCGTCGCCATCCTCAATCGGGTTTCTACTAGTTACCTGTATTCCTCACCTAAACAGACAACCATCATGCCTCCTCCCCATTACGACTTCCTTATCAAAGTACACATTTCTACTTACTCCACTCCTCGCACTAGCGCTAACGTTTAAGCGTTTCCCAGCTTCTCCTTATTGGCGATTCTGGTGTGCGCTCTCCCTCTCTTGCTGCGCTTTTCACTGAGTCGATCGTCTGGTAGGAGTGGGAAAATCATGCCTCTTACTGCGTTTCTGCGACGACGCATGGACACCCTCGTTCATTACCACAATCGGTATTGACTTCAAGATTCGCACAATTGAATTGGACGGGAAGCGGATCAAGCTACAAATCGTGGGCTTTTGTTTTGTCTCACCAGACCCCCTTACAAGTTGTATCGCAGTGGGACACAGCTGGGCAGGAACGATTTAGAACCATAACAACGGCCTACTATCGCGGGGCGATGGGAATTCTGTTGGTCTACGACGTTACTGATGAGCGTTCATTCAACAGTATGTTGGCATACCTATTACATCTCACTTCTGTTACCATTTCATGTCTGCACCAGACATCCGCAGTTGGCATAGTAACATCGAGCAACATGCCTCCGAAGGTGTCAACAAGATTTTGATTGGAAACAAATCAGATTGGGTGGACAAGAAAGCTGTAACCGAGGAACAAGGCCGTGAGCTGGCAAGTGAATTTGGCATCAAATTCATGGAGACATCGGCCAAGGTCAACGAAGGAGTGGAAGAGGCCTTCTTCACATTGGCGCGGTGCGTTTCACCTAGAGTCGGACTGACGTATCGCCCTGCTGAAGTTAAGTTATCAAGGGATATCAAAACTCGTCTGATCGACTCCCAAGCAGACGGAGCAGGCCCACAGGGGACGTCCACAACGGATAATTCAGTTCGGGTTAATCAGCCTACTTCGCAAACATCTCAGGGCCCGTGCTGCTGAGTAATTGGCTTTTCTGCTTGAAACCGCGTCTGCTGTTGCAAGGATGTGCCACTCCCCCTTTTACCTGCGGTTGGTGCCTTCGTATCCTCATGATTTCCTGTGTTCTTTACATCTTTTTCACCCCTTGTTTTACATATATCATAATACACCTGCAATGGATGACAGACGCCGTTGAATGTATCATTCACAAAATTTTACGTAGGTACATCAAGGAAGCAACCCGCCATTCCAGTTTCCTCCCCACCATTTCCTGATCCTCTCTCCGCCGTTCTCTTCATATTCTTCCCGCGAAACTCCGACTGTCATAAACTCCTGGGTCTTACTGAATTTAGCCATGCCCTTCCACGCATCCAGTGCTGCATCTGCTGCACGCACAACTTCTATTGGCATTTCGGGGGGAAGAATTGGACGCAATGTTTCATGGAGACGTGGAACGATCCCCGGAAGTTGAGAGGGTGATCCGGTTAGAAATACATTCTAAGGTCCCGCGGAACATTTATTATCTAGATCTCAATATGATCAGGCCAAAAAACGAACCTTGACCAGCCGCCCTTTCTCAGAATCAGGAAACCTCGCAAGGACATTCTGTATCACTTCCCCGAGTCCCGCGGTATCCACACCTGCCATCCCTGGCGAGAACCACGCCTCACAAACTCTCCACCGCTCCGTGTTCAGATGTATTCGCATGCTGCCTACAGGGGAATCTACGTTAGCTGCACAGACTACGGAAGGTTTGGTATACCTTCTATATCACCATCTTTATACAAAGGCCTGAAGGCTGAAAGAAGGGCAGAACGTCGAGATGTGATGGAGGCGTGCGTATGCTCGGTGGTAAAAGTAGGATCATAGCTCAGCAGCTTTTGTTCGACCGCTTGGAGCTGATTCAGATCCTCTTCCTCATCCGATGATATGGCTGCGGTATTCTGGAGGTTTGTGGTTGGAGTTGATAGGTAATATGGGGATTTGATGCGCTTACAATCTTGCGATAAATCGCCCAATCTGCGTCGTCAGCCCCAAACAAATCCTCTGTTGCGAATAGTCAGACGGAACGACACAGCCCGGATCGATTCAATCACCACCACCGGCCTTTCTCTTCTTCTTTGGCACACGATCGTCGGCTGCCAAATTCGCAATGCTTTTCATCCTTGCCTGGGCGGCAGCACTCTTGCGATCCCCTAACGCAGCCTTGCGTCGAGCTCGTTCTTTGATCCTAGTCATCAATGCCTATTAAAATGTGAGGTTCTGCAATATTAAAGAACAAGGATAGACGAACTTCCTGTTCTTGTTTTAATTTTGTGGACCACCCCACAAGATTTACTTCTCTTTCTTCCTCTTCCTTCTTTTCTTCTCTATCTTTTTCCTCCTTCTCTCTCACTTTTTCGCGCCTGGCACGTGCTCGTGCCTCAAAACCAGCTTTCAGTAGTTTCTGCTTCTTCTTCTCTTTCAAACCTTCTTCATCCAGCTAAAACGGAGGTAAGGCTCCTTAAATGTCGACGAATAAATGAGAGGAATGACAAACATCTGCATCAGGCATGTCCACGAGCGGGAACGAGGGTTCCTCCTGTGAACCAATTGAGTCGACCAGAGCACAAGCAGATCACCGTACATACGGCAGTATCCTCTCCCTCTGCTTCCTTTTTTCGCGCCTTTTTAACATCGGCCTCGAGCTTCTTTATGGCCTCATCCAATCCTGCGTCGTCATCCAACCCTTCTTCCTGTAACTTGTTCTATATCACTGTCAGTGAGCAGGGATTCTGGAAAGAGGTTGTGACGTGCCATCCACTCTCTCCTTCCGTCTCGCTCTCGTCCCTCTTTGAGATCTAGTAAATAATGAAGGTCATTCTCTTTTTGAACGAGCTGCACAGTGCATCTAGACGTGAGTATTAATGAGGGTACGATACAGACGTGCCTTCTCCATCCTTGTCTTTGTGGCCAACTCCTGAAGCTTTCTGCCTTGTTCTTTCCGCCTTTCTACGATTTTAACAAGCTCTTCTTCTGTCTTCTCCTCGAAAACAGGTAAAGTGAAGGGAAACTGGACGATACACTCATTTCTTCTCATTTTGAGTGGATCCTTCAGGGCGCGAAGAAGTGCCTGATAATCGGTAGAAATTTCACAAAGGTTTTGCAACATCCACTAAAGGAGAACGACAACCAGCACAAACATCAGCTGTGGCCTCATTTCTTGAGCAAAGGACGATTACGTTTGATTGAGAAGATGTTACACGGGTTGGAAAGTTGGAGTACTTCAGTTGGATAAGTTTTAGCAGGTACTCGGAAGACTGCGAAGCTCCCCATGGAATCCTGGGAGAAGTCAAACATAGGCTGCCTGGAGGTACTCCACAACCTACCGTTTCGCATGACTCATAATACCTTTCCCGCCCAACACTGGGATGACTGACGTTGAAGCGGTGTTGAATGACACAACAAGACCATCCGACAGGAAGGAATTGGCGTGCGACGGGAGATTGTTATGATAAAAGGACATCGTCGCATCGACACAATATGCCAATGACGGCACGGAGTACAGTTCAAACATGAGCTCCGAGGTTACTATCGTGTTCGTACTAATCAACCCGAAAAAAAAAAACAAGAGAAAAACCGGAACATACATGCCCGGGAATGTAAGGGAGTACACAATCTCTCGGTCATGAGGATCGGATGGTTCACAGACGGTGAGTCAATCCCCAGCCTCACAAAAGCATAATCTAGGGCATTTTCCTACGTCTCAAGGTCAAGTCATTGTACTTCCTCTTATACTGTGCATCACAATGGAGACAGATACACACCAAAGCATCGAAATTCAGTAGTACATCACCCTCCCATGGTGTCTTGGTTTGCCCCTTTGCACCGCTCTCCGAATCGATGCCTTCGCCGAAAAGTAGAAGAGGCTTATTGTTTCGACGCTCCTTATACTTCGCTACAGCATTGGTACCAGAGTGGGGCACAGTTGAAGTGGAGAAACCCCAACGAAGAGTGGTAGAACCGTTGTCGATGATAAGAGGGGTGCCAAGAGCGCGATGATGGTTATATGAGTCAACAGATGTTGCAGGGAATAGTGGGGCAGGAGTCGGTAGACGATATATTTTTTGACCATCACGCATGGGAACGTCCATTGTAGGTCGTGGTAGTAAGACAGACTAACATACTTTGGTTGTGCTTGGACGACTTTCATTACGGCGTAGATATCATTTACGCTTAAATTCACCCCCAAGTAACATTGCCACCGCCTCTTCACATTCAAGCCATTATGCCTTCCTCGCCTTGGCCAGCTTTTTCCTAACAAGGTCTCTCCGTTGCTTCTTCGCCAACATCACATTAAAACGGCCAAAATCGTTCAATGATCGCCTCTTGTCCATTGCAGCTCGCTTCTGCGCCCAGCTCGACTTATCCCACTTCTCCACAAGAGCCTGCTTCTCAAGCTGTTTTCGGATGGCGCCTGTGCCAGCAGCGCGGGGCAATTTGGCGAGCTTCAGAGGCGTAAGTGTGAGATGTTTGAAGGGGAAAGCCTGGCGAGGAACCGATGTGGTTGGACCGTCAATGATAACCTAGGATCATAAAATTTAAGGAGTGAATAGCGACACATGAAGACCATTCGGCATACGCGGTTATGGTCGATGATTTCAGCGATTACAGCAATTTTTCCTGAGCAGGGGCCCGATTTCAGGAGCACAGCTGTGAGGTTGTAAGCCATATCCTAACTTTTGCAACGCGTCAGGTGGATGCCCACGTACCTCGTCCGACCTCCACAAAGTGCTTGAAGTTGGATTCCTGCAAGATGAACGAGTCTCAGCCCTTCATGATCATAGTCCATTTGAAAGACAGCCCAAGTGGATTCTTATTGTGCTGATGACATCCCATATAGTGGGGATCCATCCATCCAATCCACAAATTTTCTCTAGCTTATCTGGCTGCGGGATACTCTGGATGGCTGAATGGGAGCATGACCACCGTGATATTACTCACCGTCATGATAGCTTGGGTCCAGGGAGGTTTGAAAGTCAATATGTGTACGTTACTAGAAGTTTGCAGTGGTGATTTGGATGTGTTTGATTCGGGAGTTTCCGAAATACAACTTGGAAACTTGACCTGAACCCAGGTTTTCTGGAATCATTTTCTCCATGTCGACGTTTTCATGAATCCTTTCGAAAGCAACGCGTCTTTGAATATGCAAGGTCAATATCCCACTCCAGACACTCACAAATATTCCGTCATTCTCCCGACTTACAATGAACGGAAAAATCTTCCAATAATCATCTGGCTGCTAGCGAAGGTCTTCAATGAACAGTATGCGCACATGTTCACCCCGAAATGAACTCATGGACAAGGGCTTAGGCAACTTGCATGGGAAATAATTATTGTGGATGACGCGAGTCCTGACGGTACACAGGAAATTGCTACACAACTTGCAGGCGTGTATGGAGAAGACAAGATAGTCCGTCCTCTTATTTCTCATTCCTAGGTTTCCCATCTCTTAATTACGCAGGTTTTGAGGCCTCGTTCTGGGAAACTTGGTTTAGGGTATGTCTTTATGACATTTTATATCTGTCACTTGTGATGGTGTCTATATAGGACCGCATATATTCATGGATTGAACTTCTGCACTGGGGACTTCGTCATTATCATGGATGCGGATTTCTCCCATCATGTACGTCCCATTCCGTTTGCTATAGACTTCAAAGCCAATCGTGTACCGCCGGAGTAGCCAAAATTTATTCCTCAATTTATTCGGTGTGGCTGCTTCCTCCAGATCCATGGATCATACTTATTGCAATATCAGACTACAGAAGGCACACAATCTAGACATCGTAACTGGCACCCGGTATCGTGCCATGTCTACACCTTATTTGGCGGATGCGATGCCTGCCGGCGTACATGGATGGGATCTGCGACGCAAGCTGGTGTCAAGGGGCGCCAACTTCCTGGCTGACACGGTACTGAACCCGGGGGTCAGTGATCTGACAGGAAGCTTCCGGTATGCAATAACGAAGTCACATGCCCGGTGTCTGATGGAAGTACTTAGGCTTTATCGACTGGCAGTATTGCGTCATATCATCACGGTTACAGAGTCGAAGGGCTACGTCTTTCAGATGGAAATGATGGTGAGAGCACGGGCGCTTCGGTACAGTGTAGGAGAGATACCGATTACATTCGTGGACCGAATATTTGGAGAGAGCAAGCTGGGGGCCGATGAAATTGTTTCGTACGCACGAGGAGTGTGGACGTTATTTAAAGGAGTTTAGTATTAGCTTTGTCAGCATTTATTATATATCCCTGTCGACCACCTCATGAGTTTGCTGCAAGACGTTCTAAGGTCTACGGCTGTCGACTCGCAAGCTGTTGAGAAATCATTTGAAATTCAAGATGATTCGGACGACGATCTCGTCAATGTGGTCAGTTCAATACGCTCTTACCTCCTCATATCGCTCAGCGTATCCTTCTAACCAGGTATCGCTTCCAGGGACCCCAGATCGTACTCGGCCATCCTCTCCCGTTCGCAGTGCTTCCTCTCGGCCTCTTCCCGGCCCTCTACACATCTCCTCTCGACGTGATCTTTTGAAAGCGTTGCCCACTGAGATTAACCAACGCATATTTTCTTGTCTGCCTACCCGGGATCTGGCAAGGTGTGCACTCGTATCAAGAAAGTGGAATAGGAGTCAGACAATCAATTATGGTATCTACTTCCACATATCCAACCACATTGTAATGCTGATTCTTGACATATCAGTTTGGTTTCAGCATTATAGAAGAGAGAATTTCCACGATGATAGCTTGCCTCCAGGTAAATGGACAAAGAGAGAATCAAAGCAGAATTGGGCAAGTAGATTACCTACTTCTACAAGCATCAGACTGAACACCATTGGACAGCGTGTTACTCATCTAAGATCGGCCGACGATCGTTCTCCGACTTTCAATAGTTTTTCCCGTGGTTCTGAATACTCTTCGCCGTCATTGTCCGGCTATCAGACACCTCGTGAATTGAAGGAAGAACAGTGGAAGCTGGAAGCCCACATCGCTAAACCCAACAAGCTGGAGATGCGAACAATGTATAAGCAATTGGGAGGTCGTAAATCTAGGGGTAAAACTAAACTTGGGAGTTCTGGAATTAGAGACAAGGGTGGTTGGGCAGAAGGGGACGGTGATTTGTAGATTAAATAGCTATGTATAAGTATCAGCCTGTCGGGAGGTGCAGACTAGATCATACTTAGATGCATGTTTTATGCTTACGCAAAGTTGTTTCACTCTTGCCAAACCTCATTAATCATTCCCCGAGCAATGAGACCAGTGATATCCTACGATGATATAACTCTTCCATACGCAGAAGCCTCGTCCAGCCCGCATTCTTCTATCCCTCCACCAAGCAAGAAAAGAAAATGGTCCAACCATAAGCAGCCTTCACATCAAGCTCATGGAAAGATATCCAACAGCAATACGAGTCGTCATCTCAATCCTTTCTCTACCCTGGGCGTAGAGGACACCGATGCTAAGGTCGAAAGCCGAGAATTGCTGCATGAAGATATCTGGGATGATTCCGTCCTTATTGCCGCGTGGAATGCTGCTACAGAGGAATATGAGTCCTACAATGGGCCCGAGAAAGGTTGGAAAACGGAGCCGGTCCATAAATCTCCCCTGTGAGCTTGTCGTGCCAATCGTTGGATCTTCTCTGTACTCACGAACCTCATAGATGGTATAATATGCCTCCCTCGCCTCTGACAGAGGGATTCGAGACTAATCACACCGAGGACTCGATACAAAAGAATGTTCCAGGCACTAATGATCAGGAAGACTCTACACCCCTGGACTTCGACACCTTTGTACCATCCCATAATCCATCCTTAGACCTTCCGTTCAATTCATCGTCGGCTCCAGGAATAGATCATACCTCACATTTTCTTCTCGAACCCCCAGGCAACATTCCTGACGAAGATGAGGCTTTCACGCGAGCATTGGGTGCAATGTATTGGGGTGGCTATTGGACTGCTGTGTATCATGTAAACCAACCCTTGTTCGCGCTACCTACAGAGTCTTACCGAATATTTCCTCAGTGTCGAAGATCTGATGCTCACAAACGGGCTAGGGATGAAGGTGTGACGGACCACGACGGCAACAACAAAGAGGAGCTCGCAGAGCCAGAGCCAGATAGCGACAAGGGTGAGGATGGAGAGGGGCTGGTAGAAATAGGATTCGTTTCGACGGAGCGATAATCAATTTTTTACCCAGTTCTGTACCTACGTCATCTTGATCAACGTATCGAATACCTAGCAAAGAACCTACATATGCCAGGTGCTTGCAACTGGCAAAAGGCTTATGAATGTCGCTGGAATGTCGAGAATCATTTCATTACCTAGCGCGTAACAATTATATCATAGCGCGATCTCAACATCGAGCCGAGCGAGATACGAATAAACGTCGGGCGACATACGATATTTCAACATCCCAGCAAAGATCATGAGTGACCTCGACTTCTTTCTAGCTGTCGAAAGTGTCTGATGGAGCATGAGTATCGATCGCATCATTGTGGATGGAAAAAAAATACTCACAACCTGCCGTGTAGTGTCCGCAGTGACAGATTGCTTTGCTTTTTGATGCACGCCCACAAGCGCATCCATAGTAAGCCGAAGATATGTTTGCAGATTACGCTGCAAAGATTCATGCAGATCTTTGAATTCTTCTGCTCGCCGGGTGATTTTTGCAACGTCTCCGCTAAGAGGAATCAGATCCGTTGATTCCATGACCTGGGCGCAGAGTGTGAGCAAACATTTCGTTGGCAACAAGAGAAAAACTAACGTCGAGGGCGATCTCGGGTCGGCCTGCATTCTTCGCATCCATAGCCTCTCGAATTCTCAACAACCTGACAACGGCGTCCCGATCCTTTCCAACAGCCCTGTTCATTCTTTCGTAGTGCCTCAGGACCTCGGCAGCAGTCTTTTCGAGGGCGCGAGCCTTCCCGTCCGGACTGGGTTGAGTAACGGTGTTGCCCAGTGATTGAGCAAGACATGATATTACAGTGGAATAATCTTCAGCGAGGTTGTATAACTTGATTGCCTCCGAAATGCGGTCGTTCTCCTCAGAATGCTTTGCTGCGCGAACGAGAATCTGTTCATTGAATTTCATGCTGTCTTTGAGTTGTAATAAAGTCGCCCCTTGTTCGATAACGCCGCTCTGTCCAGATGTGAAAAATGTATTAAACACCAATGGTAGATGCAAGGACTGACGAATCGAGATCCATCTGGCCTGAAACCTCCAACAAGTTCTTCCCAGGCAGGCCCGCTGTTACCCAAGACAATGATCCGCCTAACAAGCTCCCAAGCAATCTCAAGCTGTTCTTTTCCGACGCCCTCGCCTTGGTCAGCTGTAAGACATACACAGTAGACGTACTGAAGAGCTTCTTTAGCATCTATCTTCACAAATTGTCGTACGTAGCGCCATATTAGGGTAGGCAAGCTCAAAGCAGGGGGGGAAAGGGGGGAAAGAGAAACTTTTATTAAATCAGTCAACCGTCAAGGAAAAAGCGAGGCCAGATTCATACGGGGTGTCATATCGGACGTCTCCGCGCGCGACGGAACACGAAGTAAACCATGGTATGCAAGCGCGATAGCGAGATGCACAGCTTCCACCTCCGTGTCTTGATGTTCCCACAGAGCCGCCACGGCCTGTCAATGTAGTATATAAATACTGTGACGAAAGACAAGCTGAGTCACGGACCCGCTCAAATTGGCCACACATAAGAAGCACACCGGCCCAGACACCTCTTCTTGACCCTTGTTGCTTAGCCGCACCGTCAAAGTGGCGCTCCCCGTAGCCTAGAAAAACCTGAGCGAGAGCTCGAAGACCGCCATCTTCGTCCTCGTCAATCTGCGACAAACGGTCGGTCTTGCTCAAGCTCAAGGATAGAATGACCAACCATCGCAAGTTGAAACCAGAGCCAGTCTTCTGTTGTCAAGGTCACATGAGGTACACTTCTCCTGGATGGTTCAAGTTTGCCCATTAACTTGTATAAGGCCAGTTTGAATGGATCAGCGGTAGCTGAGTGCAACATATGGGCATTGTAGATGGCTTGCAGGTGATCGCGATGAGGCTTCGGTAATCTGAAGAACAGTTAATTGATAGCAATAAAACAATAGACAGAACGCGCTTTCGTTCGGGCGATTCAACCCATGTTCTAAAATGGTTCACGAAACTAGCCTCTCGGTGTTCGATTGCATGTTGAAGTTGAAGAGCTTCGTGTAAAGCGTCCTGGACATGCCCTGTCCGGACGAGGTAAAACAGTCGTGCCCACAGGGGCTGTCCGGATATCATCTGAGACGGTGGAGTCAATACACAGCTTGCGGTCAAACGACAAGACCGACCTCGATTCTATCCTCCCATTCACCATTTCTGTAATATCGTACAAACAAGAACGCCCGGACTTTGTTTGTTATGCTAGGATCGCCACCCAGCCGAGCTTCGACCGGCCTCGCTTGTACAGTACGTTCCAATATGTCCCAATACTGCTCCTCCAATGCCTCCCTGGCCCCCGTCGCTATCTGCCGCCTTAAAATGCTTGCTTCGCGCGACTCCGGGTCACCTAAATATACACGTGCATATTTTCGTTCAAACAGTGGAGCATTAAGTATGTGAGCACCAGCATGCTCGACAGGAGGGAGGGCGGGGGGTTCAGCGGTGATTTTAGACAGTATATGGAAATTCTGGGTCATTTGCTTGGAATGCGGCTGAAGTGATCTTAGGAGTAGTGCACATACAAGAGGCGACTACTCACGTCAGAAGCACCTTCCAAAGATGCAGATATGAAAGAGTGGACAATGGGATAGGAAATTCCGCGGAGTCGTGAAGAGTTCAGCTCGGACACGACGCGATCGTAAGCCATCATTTTGCTTTGCATCTGCAGAGTAAGACTGGCGGATACACTTGACGACTGCCTTTCGTGTTAGACATAACGAAGATTGTGGGCAGGGGCTTACAAAAACATTGGTTTTGCTATGTGTGTTTTTCTTGACTTCAGCCATGGCTTTGCTTTCGCCAATCACACGACCGCCCAGCTCCTCAAATACGCGTCTCTTTTTAGCTTCCCAATCACGCTGACTTCGTTCCTCTAGAACTCGGTAGAATTCTTCCTGAGTCTCCTTTCTCCCTTCTTCTATAGTCGAAATGAGATTTTGTTCATGCGCATGTCGGAGATAACCAGCCACGTCTGTATCTTGCAAAGGTTGCAATGGGGTGAATGTGGTTGAGGTATTGAGATGCGCGATAGATTTGGAGAGTGCAGGAGCATCGACATGAGCTTGGGCGAGAAGGTAGTTGCTAGACGCATATTGTAGAGCTAGGTCAACAGGATTGGGTGGAATTTACATACGCGCGATCCGTTTCACTAGAAGTTCCCGGCTGCCGTGACACCAGTCGACGAGACTGAGCCTCAACTTGGTCCAAGGACAGATGTACGGACGGAAGGTCAGGCCTGGAGAGATGGGATGTCAAACTTTTTGATGCAGTCAACAAAACAGACAAGTCGGAAGCCATGTGGTTATAGATTCGAATGGTTATCAGGAGTGTGTCTGGTATTCAGTGGTTGATGTTTGTTTGGGCAAACAACTTCTGTACCCTCATGGACCTCTTCTCTCAACCTTCGCACAACCCTTGTGACTCAACGCTGGCTCTTGATCGCCTCAAACGTCTGTTACGCAAAACCATCCGTGTCACCATCTCTGATGCACGCATTTTCATTGGTTCCTTCGCTGGCACCGATCAGACTCTCAATATTATCCTTATCAATACCGAGGAGTATCGACTTGGACTACAGGATGACCCTGGTGGCAGATACGTTGGACAAGTGGTGATTCCATGGAGGCTAGTTACCAAGATTGAGGGTGAAATAACGGAGGATGACAAACATCAGCTACACATCACTGAGATGTACTATTGAAGATGTGTGTTCTACCATTATTAGTGGATACTTTCCTCATTCATCTGAATCTTCCAGGACTACTGTGCTCTTATAGCTTGTCAATAAGTGTTACTACTGTCAGTTGTGTAATGCAACTGGTTCATCATTCATGTAATGCAAATTTTTCACCTCAATATGTTGCAGGCCTCTATATCTCAGTAAAAATGGCTCTGGTGCCATGTCTGGACCATGGACCAAGTTTTGCGGTTAGTCAAAAAAGGGTCCAGGCCTGTAAATGCCTGGCCTAGTATCAATCATTAAGTTTCTTTATTGAAATTGTATTCTTAACAAATTTGTTGTTGGAACAAGACTTATAATTGCAAAAGAAATTCTACAACTGGTCTGCAGACTAAAATGATACCTAAAAGTGTTCCAGAATATTCCTACAACATTGGCTGCATTGATTTCTGTATTAAAATATTTATCTATCCTATTCCTAGCCTCTGATAACAACATATTCTTATCTAAAGCAACACTTTGAATGTTATTCTGAACCAGAACAAGTACATGCTTCTTGACTTCTTACCACCATGTGCACAGCCACATGGTGACTTCACCCCAGCTGCTGGTTGCAGTGCTGGGTTCATCTGGGGTCTGATCACTGATCAGACTCTACCAGTACACTCTCTGGCACTGCTATGGGCTGTGCCCCAAGTGGTTAGAAGTATCATTTGTCAGATCCCTGGGGATCGGACATTATTGTCTGAACTGATGTTTGCACTACTGCTTGTCAGCCGGTCCTCTGGGGCTCAAGGATCCCGGTCACTGGGGTAGGGCACCATCCATCTAACGGTGGGTGTATTCGACGGTGAATCAACACTGCCAGTTTCAGCTGGGGGCTTGACTTTGTTGGGGGGTGGGGGAGATTTGTTCTAGCAGGCACCATTCAATATCAACTCTGGATCAATGGTCCCGGCTTGGGGCAGCACTCTCCATCTCTGGGCTTGCCTGGGGGTGGGATGGTTTGACGGTGAAGCAACACTGCTAGCCTGGCTGTAGGCTGGAGGCTGTTCTGGGTCATGCTAATGTCTGGGTCTCAGGGGGGGTGGAATGATACTGGGACTGGGGGATCTGCTGGCCACCAGCTCTCATTCATGGTATGTCCTGGTAGCAGGACCTCTTACTGATTATGTCTACATGTAGACCTTCTCAGTGATCAGGATGATCCCCCTGCGATTATCCACATCTCACCTCCCAACCCCATCCTGCATGCAGGGCATGGTATAGGGGTTCTGCACACTTCCATCAGTCCATCAGCATGCAGATCAGGCCCATCTGCCCCCCCCCCCTCGAAGTGTTCAGAGGTCTCACTAGAGTTGGGGTCACAGTGCTGCTCCCAGCCTTTGCGCACACACCTTCACACTGAGTCTCTGACTTATGGTCATTGTTGTCAGTGCTAACAATTCACTATGGTTCCTCCAGCATGGCCTTGTAGCCTGTGACTGCTGATCTACAGGCAGCGCCAGTGGGCACTGCCCTCTTCTGGGTGAGGCATAGCCCCTGGCTCACAGTGTAGAGCTTTGCGCTCCCTGCATATCAGTGTGTGGCAACTGCTGCTCACTAACACCTGCCAGCCATGTGGCACCTGCATGGGGATTGCATTCTGCAACCCCTCTTTTACGCACTCCCTGCTGCAGGGGGGCACTCTCTATTGTCGCACAGCACTCTGCATGATAACATCAGCCAGTCAGGTGGCTTAGTGCTTGGCCCACCTGGTGCAATGTGTTGGGGGGCTATGCAAGGTCTGATTGAGGGTCTCGTGGCGGGAGTGTATGTGCACCCCTGGTTAATCTCCAGCTTTGGCAGCTTCAGCCAGTCAGGCTGGGAGTTTGTGGTGAATTAACACCTTTCACTCCACTTCAGTGGTGGGTGATGAACTAGGTCTTGAGCATGTGTGCTCCTTTGTTGGCTGTGCTGCACCTAGGGTGTGGCCTTCCTCCCCCACTTGCAAGGGTGACATCGGGGTGGCAGTTGTCCCCACCAACTTGCAAATCTCAAAATGGAGGGCTAAAGGGCTTGGGTAGACATAGTGTATCTACTTTTGTTTGTAGGACTCCCACAGACTGCAATTGAGCCCCACATTATAAATTGATGAATCAAAAAAAAAAACCAGAACAAGTACGGAGAGCTCACATTCTTGGCCACAGACACATGATTTCCTGTACTTTACAGTCCCCCACATGTCCTATTGGACTTTTTTTTTTTTTTCTTTTTTGGTTCAACAATTTATAACGCGGTGCTCAATTGCAGTCCATGGTAAACTAGTACAAACATGAGTACAGCCTATGGGTATATAGGTTTGCAAGTTGGAGGGAAAGTTGCTGCCCCGATGTTATCCTTGCAAGTGGGAGAGAAAGGGTGCACCGTGAAGTGGCACGCTACAATCGACAAGGAGAGGCAAGTGCTCATGCGCCTCTCCAAACCAGCCAACGCCCCACTACAACCGGTCCCAGAACCAAGCCCCCATACACCAACTCCACCTAGGCTTAGTGATTGCAGGTCCAGTTGCAGCAACTGGAAAAAGACTGCAACCCAACCCAACTGCAACTGGTAGCAACCCAACTTCCAGTTGCAGTTGCTGGACTCGGAGTGATGTGTAAAACCGGTTGTGGGACCAGTTGCAACCAGTTGCTAATGCGTCACATGTCACAGTAGGTTTCCTGACCAAAATGAACCCTGGAACATCCAAAATGGTCAAGAAATGAGCAAGTTATGATCAAAATGAATATTCTACTCATAACTTACTGTCCTTTTGGTTGTTTTACTTGATTCTTTTTGTAGTACAAAACACCAGGACATGGAAGTTCATTTTCTGCACCTAAAAACACAGGTTGTAACTGGTTGCAACTGAGTTGGGTTGCAACCAGTTGCAGTTGCAGTTGTTCATTTTTGGATCAAAAAACTGGACCTGACTGGACTTTCAAACTCTACCTAGGCTCCCAGCTGTAAGGCCGGCAGAGTAGATCTCCACTTAGTCTGCCCTCTGGAGAGGACAGTGACTGTCTGCTTCATCGGCAACAAGAACAAGGCCCAGGGTCCAGTACGACCATGGGCGAGCAGCCAGAAGGGGGTCATATGCGCTGTGCGACACACCTATCCAGGATCCCACAACTGGCATGAGAGGGGGGCAAATGCACACAGTTGTGAATTCAGCCCAAGCATAGAGCAGAGGCCAGAGACGGTCCCTGGCTTCCACTTGCCCTTAGAGTGCACCACCAAGCGGCACGACCCAATCAAGTGGTCCCACATCTGAAGCAGGCCATGTTGACACTCACAATGGACAGGTCCATCAATGTTAAAGCATTGGTGATACTCCCCAATGGGGGCATGGCCAGTAATGCATCTGCACAAGTGGGAGAAGGTCGTTGTCTTTGACTCTGCCCCAGCCAATGACGGCCCACCCTTGTGAGTGGACGGTAATAATGGATGTCCCTTGGGCTCCTTGAGGTCCAGGAAGTGCCTTCCTTGGTACCCTGGTTTAAGAAATTCAGAGTGCCAGTCCTTAGATGCCTCTATGTTCACTGTGCACCTAGCACAGTAGGGTTTTCACCCATTTAGATGCTGAAATGTGAATTTCCTAACATAAATGGATGAATTAAGGGGGGATGAATTTGGGATGAATTTTCATCCCATATATTTCAG
>QFEU01011464.1:0-33304 GCA_003316345.1 Tricholoma terreum
GGAAGGGGGGGGGGGACTAGCCTTCATTCCGCGGTTTGTGAGAAAGATACCGCAGGATTTGCAGTCTAGAATCCATACTTTGTGAGGGATGGGTGGTGGGGGCGGTGGTTGCCAGTGGAGGTTGTAAGCGAGCATTGGGGAGAAACTGTAAAGAGCGTGGCGAAAAGAAGGAAGAGGAGAAGCGAATGTCCGAGGGGGCATCGTTAAGAAATAACCCGCCATATACCATATCCAAATCAGGCACTATACGCCGATCCCGATCACATTATGTAATCACTCTGCTCATGCCCAACAACATCGCAATCCTCACACAGGCCCATGCTGCCGTCGCTGCAAAGAAAAGAGCACGTCGCGATCAAATAAAAGAAATCGTATTTGATGAACATGCCAGGAGGTCTCTCTCTCATTCATAATCACTGGCATCCCTCTCATCATTTCCAGGGATTTTCTCACTGGTTTTCATAAACGAAAGCTCGAAAAGACCAATGCTGCAAGACAAAGAGCCATACAGAGAGAGAAGCAGGAGAGACAAGAGACGCGTCGTGAGGTTCGTCTATCCTCATCTTCTTGAATGGTGTCCAACTCTCCTTAGCATCGACGCATGCTTCGTGAACGAGCCAAGGAAAATGCTGCTGAAGTAGAAAAAGCCTATGGTGCTATACCAGGTAAGAGCCATGTCTCGTCAACATCCCATGTGAACAAAAAAAACCTACTCAGTTGACATCGATTCCGATGGTGATGAATGGTTTGGCATCTCTTCGGAAGCCAAAGGCAAACAAAGGGAGGAAGAATATCAAGATGAAGAGGTCCTTGCAACGGTTACCGTTGTCGAAGATTTCGATCCCGATTCCATCATCCATGGACCACCGCCTTCCACTTCGCACCCGAGCCGGCCTGTAGAACCAACAGCAACGACAACAAGAGTCGCGCGTGATAATATCCCATCCAAGAAAGGGAAGAAGGTCAGATACGAGACTAAAGCGGAGAGATTGGTTGAACAGAGAAGACAGCGAGCGAGAAGGACAGAGAAAGCCGAGCTGGCTGGTGGAAAGGCTTCGAGAAAGAAAGTCTCAAAGAAGGGCGCTAGACGATGACAATGTCTGATACACATCTACGATAACATTAATTATTTCGTATGGGTCAGTAAGCTAAGTTACTTAGCCACGCGTCACAGGAGGCGGCCTCGTTACGAAGCGGGCGTGACACTACTCCAAACCAAACCACGATGAACTCGCTCTACACCTCTGGTGTCCGCCAGACAAATTCCCTCCAAGCCGACCTCGAACGTCTCCGGAGTGGTGAATCCTCTGCCTCTCTCCTCGGTGCGTACGTCCCAATCCCACAATGTCAACATATAAGGAACTTGCTATTCGTTAGGGCAGATATCCGCCTCCTTCGCCGCCATGCACCGCACAATGGACGATTACGACTCAATGGCTAAAAGAGAAATGATAAAGGCAAAGCAGGAAAAGGCTCAAATGTCAGCAATGTGTGTTCTCTGTTCACCTGTCCAGCTCTTAATCCCTTGGTTCACAGGCGAGTTCAGAAATTTAGATCTGACTATGCTGACCTCCGGAGCCAATTCGAAACACTGAAGAATGAAGCTGCTCTTGATGTCAGTTGTGTCCAGTATCGTCTTGCTGCGCGAGCATGAACCTCATTTTTCTTTGCATGCCACCACAGAATGCTGCAGCACAACGAACCGACCTCGTCTCCTCATCCGCTACGCTCGTATCTCCATCCGACACTCGCCGGCGCTTCCAAACCACACATCCCCAACATTCAACACTACACCCAGGTCTACGACCACAGTCCGAAGAACACTCGGAATCTCCATTTCGTGGCTCAACACCCCAACCTGGCTTCACAACCCGCGACCGCGCCGCACTCGATGAACATTCCTTTATACAGAATACTGAACAGCGGTTAGACGACTTCTTAACACAGGGCAGGGCCGTGTTGGATAACCTTGTCGATCAACGGAATATGTTGAAAGGGACACAGAGACGGTTGTTGGATTCGGCACATACTTTGGGATTGAGTCGTGATGTTATTGGGTGGATTGAACGTCGAAGGTACGTTCCCTGCCCTCACACCTCTGTCTTCTAAGCTGAGTGTTCTCCTAGCACGCAGGATATGTACATATTCGTTGGCGGCGCGGCTTTCACCTTTTTTTGCTTCTATCTGATTTGGAGCTACCTTGGATAATGACCTTATTCTTTATGACATCCATCTATATTTGAACATCCTTTTCATCCACTACGTAAGTATGCTAATTCACTATATTTGTGGAATCCTTCACGAAGCGGGAGTCTGCGTCACTTGATATTCACTTTTACTTTATACCCGTACATGACGGCTCTTCACATGGTTTTAGAAAAAATCAATACACAGGAGCGAACATCTCTTTGTCATGCTCCCTATCGCCCACGATGTCAACCCTCAGGCCAACACCAGCTGGAACACACCCCTCTCCAAACGCGTCCTCCAACGCTATTTTGGATTGAAACCCAGAGCAGTGCATTGGGAGAACATACGTCGGCGACGGCCTGAGTTGCTTGGACAAGAAGTCGACCGTCAGAGGGATGCGCGGTGCGAATTCCGGTCCTGCCAAATGCAAGCCACCGATAACCTGCGTACATATGATGATTAAACGTCACAAACAGAGGGGACGGTACTGGCCATGTAAACCGGCCTTTGAAAAACTGAAACGACATCTTTAATGACATTCACGATACCTGCATGGGAACAGCTGGATAGCTCGACTGATTAGCTACCAACATGGGTTCAAAATGAAAGAGCCCTTACGCACTAAAGATCACCAAACCTTTCCCAGCCACGTCGATTGCAGCATATCTCTCATCCATAATAAGCTGTCCTCGCCGTTAGCTATCACTAATTTTTCAAACATCCAATAAATCCCCATACCTGGTCCTGGATCCACTCACCACCACCACCCTCCTCGACCCATCTCATTCCCCCAAGAATCCCATCTTCAAACTCAGTAACACGTGGAATCTCTCCACTAACCCAAACAGTCCCGCCAGCTACGAAATGTCCATCGCTGTGCTTCTCCAGCACACCTCCCGCCTTTTCGATGAGCTCAAAAGAGGGATCAGGGGGCAGCATCGCCATGACCTTGGCATACGTGGGCCCGGGCGCGATCCCACGCGCCAGAGGGCGGTCAGGGTGGACGTCCACGACACACTGTGCGGCTGAGGATTTACGGAGTTCTAGGAACGAGATGAGGCCCCCAGTGTGGTCACGATGCCAGTGAGATGTTATAACGCGCTCGATCTTCTCCACGGGAACTTTCAGGGATGAGATGTTGCGGACGAGGGATTGTGAGTCTGGGCCTGTGTCAAATAGAGTCAAATGGGAGCTCTCGCCTTGGATTTGCGTTTCCTGTGATGGGGTTGAATTCACGGAGTTCCGCGATTTGAAATAGCAGAGGGTACGCACAATGAGAGCGGCAAACCCATGGGCGCCTAGACATCGACTCGGATGTGAACGAACATCGATTATGTGTGATCCCTAGGATCATAATTGCTTGAACACACCACAGCAGAAGGCGTCCAAATCCAACGTAGGAACTCCTGTCGTTTCATCTGGTTCTGGATATAGTTGAAGATGCAGGTTTACTTCATGCTTGAAACCGGGAGGAAGTTTGGTCATCCTGAAAGCAACATCATCGATGATTTCAGATCTTTCGACAATAGAGTACAAAGCGAACCATTCAATGCAGTTGTCGACGAGGAACGTGATGATCAGGTTGTCGACGATCATTGGAAACGGTAGTGAGGTGTCAAATAGGTGTAGTATAACAAATTACACTGCGTTGATCAGCTGAAGATATTCTAGGACAGCATGATCTTCGTACAAATAGAGTACATCCGAAAAAATACACCATTGAGAGATTCGAAAGAAAAGTATATGGCAGACAATCCCAGTGCCAGCAATAACAAGAATGCGAAAGAAATCAACGTTGTCTGACGGAAATGAGAAGATGAGCACAGTGGTGTGAAGTCTAGTCGATGATCGCCTTACGTATAGCCTATTGGACCTCCCATTTCCTCAAGTTTTCGTTGCCGGAACGCCTGTTGCAAGATAATCAATACGAGAAACAATATAAATCGACCATCGTCATCACCTTGCGGTATTTTGTACGCTCATATGTGACCAATCCAACAACAATCAAAGCAATGACTGATATACCAGCGAAAACACCCAGACCAATGGGAAGAACCGACAGCTTCTGCCCAGGCAGTTCAAACGCTGCAGCTGTTGATGCTTGCTGTTCCGCAGTCGAAGTGTTAGCTACGCTGGAAGCAGAGCTGACAGCTGGCGCCAATGTTCCTGAAGGCGAGGGACCGCTTGTGGTTGTCGAAGCTGAGGTGCCAGTGGGTGACGACGTTGTAGGTGTTGGAGTGCCAGTCACGGTAGATAAACCCTGCAAGGAATTGAATTGACATTGAGAAGGGGATCTGAATACGTACATTTACCACCAGGCCTGAACCAGTCAAGGCCGTCGAAGACGAAGTGGTTGAAGACGAAGTAGTTAAGGTCGAATTCGCGGAGGTCGTGGTCGTGGTAGCCGAAGTCAAAAGTGTCGAGGAGGTGGCGGGAGTGGAGGTTGGTCCAGGAGCGGCTGTTACGGTAGACAAGCCCTATAACACATGGTTATGTCTGGAGGAAATAAAGTTACACTTCGATAGACGTACATTGACCTTGATGCCTCCCGTGCTGGTTAAACTCGTAGTCGTAGTTGCGGAACCCGTATTGGGAGTTGACGTTCCGGTAACAGTTGCCGTGAAAGTGGTAGAAACTGAGGTGCCATTTCCACACTTCGTTCCGGAGGATGTTCCCGTCGTGCAAGCACCTCCAGGTCCGGGGACAGCGTAGGCGAGCGTACACACCTTGACTTCCTCCACCGCCGGATTCCCATCCTTGTCCGTGATGGGTGTTAGAGTGACCACACAAGTCTCAATCATTGGGCCAGCAATTCTGGAAATAAATGATGTCCATGAAGGGTAGGTGGAAAGAAACGACATACGTTTGAGTAGTATGAACTGTCTGTACCGTGGTGGCATTCTGTCGCACTCGTAGCGGCAGAGCCCCAGCTTGGATGAGAGCAAGGGCGAGTTGAAATAAAATGAGAGAAGCCAGTTGACTTGAACGCAGAGTGGAACGCATAACGAAAGTCGAGAACGAGTCCGATTCCTGCGGTGTCTCGACGAAGAATGAACGGCAAGCGTTCTCAAAGACAAAGGATTGGAAAGAGCCCTCTGGGCAGAGAGAAACAAGAAAAGGTAACCAGATTCAAGAATGCTCGTCGCAGGGAACAATGTCCAGTGCAAGGAGGATCAGTTTCAAACTCAGTCATGGTTACGAAATTTAAATGCTATCCCCAAGCCCAGCCTCATCTCATTCCTCCCTCTACCACCTTGTATGCTTTCGGTACTCCTCGTCGTCCCCGCCGCCACCGCGACACCGCACCAATCATGCCCGCAATTCTTCCTGCACCCCACTCTTCATAGACGAGAGATAGCACAACATTTGCTACCACCGCCATCAGCAGTATTACCCGTGCTCCAAGTGGAAGTGGCAACAAGATCATCACACCTGCTACGGCCTGTGGAGGCCACAGCAGAATCACCATGTTAAACAGGGATAACAGTCCGATAGAAACCACAAGCCAACCTAAAAACCTCTGTTCTTAAGAACTGTAAACTTAAGCACAACTTTTAACATACCATTTGTCCACATCGACTTGCGGTACGGGGGTCCAATACTGAAGGCGGCTGCGACAAGAATGTACTGAAAACAGGAAACGAGAAACAAAACAGTATTCTCGTGGGTCGGGCTTTCCAATTGATCCCCATCCTTTATAGGCGGTGGTGGAACATGCCTACAAACCTGATCAAGTCATGACTCCGCAGCCGCATTTTCTGTGCTCACCATTCCTGACGGCGCACCCATATGAACGCCCAAACTTGTGTAGCACCTGTGATCAGGATTTGGCCAGTTATGCTCGCCAAAACCTTTTTCGACACCAGGCTAGCTGTTGGAGGTTTTGGAAAAAGGCGAGGATATGGTAGCGTACGTCCCACTGAAATTAGACGAATTTAGAGTGATCCAGATTCGGCAGGACTTGGATTCTCACTGGCAACTGCTATTGGGATGATGATGAAGAGATCGATGTAGAGGAACTTATGACACGCCTTAGTACGTTGTGGCGACGAATTAATCAGAACGAACCTGGAAGTCCCCCAAAGAGGAAGCAAAACTATACAACAGTGTAACGGTGGTGAACTGAATCAAGGAGTACAGCGCCCTATAGCAGCGCAAGAAGTTCTTCAGTATACTGACGGATGAAGGCTATGAACCCACATGTATTTAAAGCAGCTAAAACTCGTTACCAGAGCTGCCCTTCCCTGCTTGATTAATTCAATGACACAACCAATATCCGGCGTAGTTGCTGTAAATGGAGCGGCCACGCTGGCTTCTGCTTCCGACAGCGATATGCCGACGTCTGCCGCTTTCAAAGCGGAGCAGTCATTGGCCCCATCTCCACACATCAAAACAGTGTATCCTAGAGACTGAAGACGCTCTACTACTTCGTTTTTCTCGTCGGGAGACATCCGTGCAAATATTTGGGTTTTGACGAGCATCTTAAAACACTGTTAGGATACCGCAAATAAGTGAGCATCGTAACCTACGCGTTGGAGAGTTTCCAGCGGGGCATAGTTGATTAGCCATCGGAAGACATCACCAGTTACGACGAGGGAATAGTCTTGGTAATTGATCTCGTCTTCGACTGTGTGGTGAGGGGGAGGAGTAAGAGGCTTCAGACTGTAGGGATCGAGTTTCCAGGTCGAGTCATCTGTGCAGGACCATTCCAGTTTTGATGCTGGGGTAGTCGCATTGCCTGGATGTATAGCAGCATGAGTAGAATGCAGCCGGCACAACGGCAAGTGTAGCCAAACCTCTGGTAAACGCCGGAGAGAAAACATAGGCCGTCTGTGTGATCAAACCGCATTCTCGGGCAACGCTAACCGCGGTTAACGGATTGTCACCAGTTATCATTCGACATGCCAAATGCGCTGATCGCAAGACTTGGATGGCCGGAGCGGTCCCAGGCTTAAGTCTATTCTCGAAGATGATTAATCCGAGAAATTCCAAGTCTGACTCCGCTTGTTCCCTGTTATAAAGTAAGGAACGGATCGAGGGAACTGACTAAAAAAAATACCGTTTCATCCTTTGAGCCTTCAGCCAAGATAACCCCTCAATACTCTTGCCAGCCATTGCAATCACTCTGTATCCGCGCTTCGTGTAGTACGATAGCAAGTCGTCGTAATCCTCGGGAACTTCAAGAGGTCATCACACAGTTCATTCTATCATGATAGGCTATACTCACGGGAGTCACGGCGACATATATCCACCATGACTTCTGGGGCACCCTTGGCGTAGATCTCCATGCTATTGCTCTTCAGTCGTTTCACGACTACGCTCATACGCCGAAGGGCAGAGACAAATTCAAACATGCGTACGACACCCAACTCCAGGAAGTGTGTATGCTAAGCCAAGAGGTTATCAGTCGCTCATCATGACCGCAGACAGAGGACCTACCTTCCCAGAACCCCTCAAAGCATCCTCTAGCCTAAATTGTGCACTTCCAGGAGGGCGGACGATGTTCTGTACCAGAGCCGCTTGTTCTACCACCGCCTTTTTGGATTTGATAACTCCAGTCCCTCCAATTCTGCCTTCCTCCAGAGTCCAGCACGTGAAGTTGAACATCTTCACATCCAAGGGATCCCCAATCACCTCATTGTCCACTACCTTTAGGGAATGACAAGTTGCCATGGCATACAGGAAGTTCGCTTTGCCTTTTCCCTGGGGCAAATCATGGATGTCTTCCACGAGTTCCCCGAAACGAAGTACATGTCGATCTACGCCACGTACTCCAAGGATATCAAGACCATCCTCCGTCAAGGTTCCCGTCTTGTCGAAACAACAGACATTGATTTTCCCGGCAATATTCACCCTGCTTGGTGATATGCAGAAAATGCCATATTTCCGAAGACGGATCATAGCGAAACTGATGCCGATCGACAAAGTTGCGGGCAGAGCAGGGGGAACAACTACAGTTATCAAATCCAGCGCGCGAATAATGATCGTCTGCCATTTAACCTGTGATATAGCATGTGAGAAAAAAATATCGATACATGTACATGACGAGAACATACCCCCATCCTCAAAAATTGAATAGCACTATAGCAGAAGCCTAGCCCTGCAATTCCAGCAAGCACGGCTATAAACCTAATTGAGTCACGATAGAACTTGAAGCCGATAGGCCTGGGGAAAAGCATGGAACGTATCAATGCTCCCTTTGTAGTGTTGAAACCTTATGGCTAATAAGTCAATAGTTCAATGTTGACGACATGAAATTATCACCTGTGCGAACAATCAAGGCAAGAGAGGGCATATCCCGTCCGTCTGAACTCAGTGCTCCTCTAATCCGGACGATTTTGGTGCCGTTGTAAAGCATACTTTTGGGCGTTTCGTCATTGATTCCATCGCGCCACCGTACTAGATCATCATCCTTGATCGGAATTTTGCTGACGGGCACACTCTCCCCAGTAAGCATGCTTTCATTTACGATGGCATCCCCAGAGAGAAGGAATAGATCCGCTGGAACAATAGAGAACTGAGCGCTGGACAAGTTGATGACATCCCCAGGCACAAGGTCTGTAGAATCACGTTCTACCCCTGTGCTAGGATTGAGTTGATTAAAAGCAAAATATCCAGATCACTGACAGGCTCCGTCGATTAGCACATCAGTTTTGCATGTGTACCGCGACATTTCCCGCATTCGCTTTATCGTCTGCCATAGCGGGTTGCCTTCACTAGAGGATAGAACACAAGGGCTTCGAGCATACCTTTTTTGTCTCCAGAAGGGTTGCCGCGATACTGCTCGTGGATATCACAGCGATGCAGAACGCATAGTAGTAATAGTTGTCCAGTGACCACAGAATGATGCTTGCAACTTGGAAGACATAAAATGGATGGATCACCTAGAAAATGAATGTAAGAATCAGGGCTAGGGGGAGAATGAAATCATACCTCGTCTGTTAGAAGCGACAAAGTAGATTTTCCCTCGACGTGAATCTCGTTATTTCCAAACAGGAGAAGCCGTTGACGCCTGGTGCCTACGCTTATTCCACCTTGTACAGCAGCAACTCTCGCCATAGATGAATCTCTCCAGTCCCTTGCAAAAAATCAGGAGCTATGCTGGTATACACGGGAACTCGACTAACCTGATCATGCTGAAAAGGCCTGTTCTAGGATCCAGGGCGAAGCGGGAATACCGATAGTCCAAGACCAAGAGATGTTCCAGGATACTACTATCATGTGGGACCCCATTGATCTTGTTCAGTGAAGAACTCGAGGATAAAGTTGAAGCAGGCGTAACTTGGCCTGCTGGCACAACCGATGGGAAAACGGACGTTATGTGATATGGGTAAGCGAGGGTATGGAGGGGGAACAGCGTAATATCTCTGTATGCAGTCTCGCAGGCCATCAAAATTCAAGTTTTGAATGACGAACGTCGCGCTCACCTGTATCACAATGAAACCATCTTGACTCGCAAGAAAACCTTTTTCCTGTGCCACCCAACGTAGCCATAATCGGGGAAACCAGCGCCCAATAAGGCCCAGAGTACCGAAGGTCAGTAGACATCCAGCTCGCCAAAGCCAGAGGCGCCACAAAACCCGTTCATATCCAACAAATTGAACCGTTGTATCCTCGTCGGAGAGATATATTGTTTGTCTGCTCGGTGGGCCTGGAGGTGGGTCGCCCGACAGTGTAAACGGAGTCTCCATATCAAGACGCGCTTCACCACCGAATATTGGATCGGAAGACATAAGAGGAATGCCGTATGATGCACTTGTAGGGGAAGGAGGAGCAGAATCATAGTCCATACTCACACTGATGGATACATCGTCGTGCATAGACTGCACAGATTCATCGTCGGACTCTTCTTCGCCTGAAGAATACCCCCAGCGTTCCACATCCTCCTCTTCTGATGAAAGGGCATGATCTGACCCAACATCAGACCTGCTTCGCCTTGAACGACGACTGGTAGAACTGTAAGAAAGTTGAGAGATCGAAAGCCGCCGTTCTGGGGGCGTGTCCTCTGCACCTGTCCTCCCAAATAGCTGGGCTAGATTTCCAAACACCCCAGTCTTTCGGGTCGGTGATGGAGATTTCCGTCTGGATTTGGGTCTATACAATGCACTAGACTCGTCACCCAGCAACGCGTGTTCTTCCGCATCCTCATCCCGCCTGCCCTCCGTGCTTTGACGTGAGACTTGGCTGTCCATACTTGACCTTCGGCTACCATGCCTCCCACTCAAAGAACCACGGCGAGTGCGCGACCAAGTCTCGCTGCTTGTTCTCCGAGACTCGGTAGATGGCATTCTTGAAACACTGCTGGGGTGTGCCAAATGTCCCGGTCCGGAAAACGTGGTACCCTCTCCATCTTCTGAGTAGAAGCTGTACTGCGAGTCACGTCTTGAACGCCGACTGTTGGCCAAAGCACTGTCAATGTCGATTGCGGATGCGCCCTCTGTGTAATCGTGTGACTCGGATGTTAAACTGGCAGGACCCCCGATAGGAGCCATCTCGTACGCGTTTATCGAATCTATCGTGCGTCTGCAGCTATGTGATAGATTGCGTTTGCGAAGACCTTCACCAAATCTTCGAGTGCATGGAATGATTGAAATTTGAAGGCGTTGATGGTGACAGCATGCACCAAATGCGGATACCGTGGCACCGATCACTCCCTCAGGCTGATCGTCCGGCTTTTTAGCTCTCCTTTGGCCAGACTGATCTCACCTGAAACTACTCTGCTCAAACATTTCATCTTGCGACACTTATAATGTCTTACGGTAATGCCCAGTCCCAGCAGAAAAGTGCTGACGAGCTGTACAAATCAACCCTTGCTCGGATCCAGAAAATACATGATCAACTTGGTAGTGCTCCTCGAGGGATACGGTTGAAGGACAAAGTATGTATTATCACTGGCGTTGGATCAATGAAGGGAATAGGGTGTGTATCCTCAGGACAGTCTCGAGCGCGTGATGCAAAGGGAGTTTACTCTGTTTTTAGACGTGCATCCGCCATGCACTTTGCCCACGAAGGTGCGTAACAAGACTATGATGCCCGACTAGACTGCATTGATATGCGTACAGGCGCAAAGCATCTTTATCTAATGGATTACGTTTCCGAAAACCTTCCAAACCTCAAATCAACAATCGAGACGACGTACCCAGACGTCAAGGTGAGTGGGAATAGTAAATTGCTTTGGACATCACATACTCAGTTCTATGGCGAGGTTACTACTATGCAAGCCGACGCATCAGATGAATCTGCTATATCTGGCATCTGCGACCAAGCCATGCGCGAGGAAGGTCGGCTAGATGTCTTCTTTGCTAACGTCCGTTAGTTTTTACGCTCTAACCAAATATAGTGCTAATCATGCAGAATTGACAAGGCCGGAATTGCGTCTCGCGATAGCCTACCGAACACATCAACAGAGACATTCATGAATACCATGAAAGTCAATGTGCTATCGTACGTTGACAATTTATTTGACTCATCTGCCAACTGATCTCTTGGAAGATGCTTTCTTGCTGTTAAATTTGCCTCCGCAGCAATGAAGATAACCAACATAGCCAACGGAAAGGCTACCAGTGGAGGCAGCATCATCCTGACTGCCTCTAGTAAGTCCTCCCTTGTCTGTCATAGAAGGTATCACTAACTAGCATGAACAGCCGCGGGAATACGATCCGGTGCGGGACCCGTCGATTGTGAGTATTTGAATTATATCCCACATCCACATAGTGAAGAGCGGCTAGATAGCGCTAGTAAAGCTGCGTGCGTGAAGTACCGAGGACCACAGAAATCTATACTTACTCTCGTGCAGAGTGAACTCATTGGCGAAGACTTGTTCATATCAACTACAGCAGACCGATATCCGCGTCAACTCTATCTGTCCTGGGCTAATAGAAACCGGCATGACGAGCACCACTTTTGAATACGCCCGGCAACGTGGAACCGCGGCAAAGTTAGGGCAACTGAATCCGCTAGGGCGGTTTGGTGTTGCTGAAGGTACGTAAGATTCAATTCCTAGGTTCAGGTCACTAACATCACCACATATCATTAACATCACCGCGTAGAAATTGCCCAAGTGGCTGTCTTCTTGGCTTCAGGTGAGTCCACTGTCAAGGTTCGCTGCCCCAGCTGAAGTGCCGTGTGTTAGATGATTCGAGCTATGTGAATGGGCAGAACATTGCTGTCGATGGTGGCCTGTCAGCATCACATCCGGTCGTTCCTGGGAGGTGGGCGTGATTATCATACTTGGTGTAGCCAGTAGTCACCCGCATAAGTAATATATACAGGGGGCGAAGCATCAATGATCAATGACTGATCAATATTAGCAACGGTCTTGAACATTCACTCGAAGAGCAGATGGAAGGATAATGTCTTCTTGCCACGAAACCTTACGACCGAAATCTTTATTATCGTGCACTATATCAAAATCGCCATGCTCAAAGTGTTTGAGAGGCACACTCAATTTATGGTCAGCGGCACCATTAATGAAAAGAGCAATCTGCAAACAGATTTGTTACTGAACCAGACAGACAAGGTCAAATGGCGGGTAAGATATCTACAGCACAGACCATGGTGTTATCATCCCAATTCAAGTGCTAGAATTCAGCTCGGTACAGAGTGACTGTGCTGACAAAAAATTTTGACAGTGGATATCCATCGCATGGTTTAAATGATTTCCATGAGTTTGCATTCTATTCAGAAGTTGATCAGTCGGGATACGTTATTCGCAGACGGGCTCCACATACCAAAGGTGAGAGTAGCATTCTTCGGAATAGCAGTACCATGGCCCTGTTTCCCATAAGCCATGTTCGGCGGAATGGTTAATTTCCTCTCCCCCCCCACCTGCATTCCAACAATGCCTTCATCCCAACCTGCACAGAAGCATTAGAAATGATTCACGGCTGATGAGCGAACACACCCTTGATGACTTCTCCTCCGCCCAGTTGGAAAGTTAACTGTAAAAAGCTATCAGAGGTCGATGCACTAAGAGGAAAGTAATTGCATACGGGCTTGCCCTTGACGTTTTTGTCGAACACTTTGCCGTCCGGTAGTTTTCCAATATACCTCATTCGCACCTTATTCCCCTTCTTGGCCATGGGTCCAGTTCCGATCTTGCTGTCCAGGATTTTTGTGCCCCCGGCGATTTCCCGTTCAGCTGGCTTTTTGCTCACCACGGCGGCTTCTTGTTTCTCGCCTTCCTTCTCTTTTGATTTCTCCTTTTGGTCCTTCTTTTTCTCCTTTTTCTCCTTCTTCTTCTCCTTCTGTTTGTCCTGGTCGGCTGCAGGAGCAGGGACTGCTACTCCATCGTCACCTTTGAGTTTCTTTTTCTGTTCCGATTTAGAAGATTTAGGGCCTTCCTCCTCCACAGCGCGTGCGCGCTTTAAGGATTTGGGTGGCTCCTCATCTATATCTTCAAAGCGGCTGCGAGTCGGCATAGACTTAGTAACACCAATTAGGAGGGCAATCTGAAGCAGTACCTGGGGTCGCTGAGAAGGTCGTCAGGATGCATTTCCACGTCAGAACTGACTTCACGAAGATCATATGCATCTTCAAGTTCGGAATCTGAGTCCTCATAGGAGCCCGTATCGAAAGGTGGGTTATTGATGGATTGTTGTTCTGCCGAAGGGTCAACACCCCCCACCGAATGTCACTGGAGTAGCACGTACCAATATAGTTTCCGGTTAGGTAGACAGTGCTATATAATGGTCAAGAAAAGCACGTTCAACTTTAAAGGATGATATTCTTACTTTTTCCCTACAACTTGGAAAGTATATTCATCATCCTCTTGAAGAACGATATCGGTAGTTGTTTGTTCAAACTATAAAAACCGTCGAGTAATATATATTTGAAACGTTGGTGTGGACGTACGGTACCAGGCTTTAGAGAACACAGAACCGCGGTAGAGAGCAATTCTGAAAGGTTTTCACCTCTGTCCTCGTCATCTTCATCGGGTTGCGATGGAGGATGATACGTGAATTTTACGGTCGTACGCCCGGACGCATCTGACAATACGTCCCCCAGGGCGATATTCGTGATTTTGATATCAGCCTGGGGAGTAACGACCTCCTCCTTCCCAGGTTTTAGTTCGAGACTCCTGAAGCAAGCTGAGAAATCTGGAGGAAATAAAACGCGTGAAGGTGGTGTAGCACGCACCAGAGACCGATGACCAACGCCATCTTTTGCTATTTCCAGGTGGGTGAACCATGAAACGAAACAAAATTCGAGTTTCTCTCAATGTTCAATCTCCGCTCTAAATTGATCATCCTTCACGCAACTCATATAGCAAGATGGTCAGTACTTTCAGCCAGGTTCTGCATCATCCTTTCGCTTACTCTTCGCGAAGTCCAATGTCCTGAGGCCATACTTGGCTGCAGTCAGATCCACGTTGACAGCTGCTTTGACATTAGAGAACTTCTCATCTCAGGTAATCACTGCGAACATTAGTTGTCACATCTACTGACGTGTTTACAGGTCGTGGAGCGGCACAATAAGCCAGAGGTTGAAGCAGGGTAGCTATATGTGCATCTCAAGTCGTCCAGAGTCCTGATTTACGCAGCGGATCGAAAGAAGTTTTGTTGAACCCGTTGACGATATCCCGAAATGAAAACGAGCGTGTCCTGATTGAGCCTTCAGTCAATTCCATCCGTCTCAGTATCAAGATCAAGCAGGCGGACGAAATCGAGCGCATTCTCTGTCACAAGTTCACGCGTTTCATGATGCAGCGAGCAGAGAGCTTCATCGTGCTGCGGAGGAAGCCAGTTCAGGCGAGTGATTCGATTGATGTTGCGGTAACGTCAACTCAGATTACTCTAGGGTTATGATATATCTTTCCTGATAACTAACACCCATTCGGAGACTATGTTGAAACATAAAATAGTTGACTTCATCATTCAGTGGGTTATCTCCTAATGCATGTCAGTTACCTTCTTTATCCTTATTTCCAGATTCATGGAAGAGGTGGACAAAGAAATCAGTGAAATGAAGCTCAGTCTTAATGCTCGGGCACGTATCGTTGCTGAATCATACCTTACCGCGGTACGACCGAACCTTGTTGTTTTTGAAACGCACTCATTCTAGTTGTTAGTTCAACACATGAATGTATTCGATACCGAATATCTGTATTTCTAGTGTTCCTCTCATATGGGGACTCTTGGGTCGCCGCGCGTATAGCAAGGCCAGCCTCACGTACATGACCCCCGTGCAACCATTCGTGTTTTGGACCTTCTAACAATGAACAAAAAACTGCGGATTTGTGGGTGGTCGTGAACTCACTTCGGTCGTGTCCATTGGATATCATTGATCATCAGTCATGTTTACCACTGGGGGCGCTGTAACAGTGGTTTAAAAGCTTCTCCTTTACACCGCCTGCCCATTCCCGCTCCAAAAGGCTATAGCCGCTAACGTTGGTGTACTTTCCCTCACCCTCCTTCCAACAGTCCCTTCTATTAGCCTCTAACTTGGCTTCAAGGACCTTCTCCAACCATGATCGCATCGGCAAGTTGTCTTCTGCTGTTTCGAAAGTTACTCTATGCATCTTTCGATCCCCGAAGGCATACTCTAATAATGTATAAAGGGATTCCGTCGCAAGGCCCCTGCGTTGCATGTCTGGAGATATGAGAATTCCAGCTTCGCAGGACTCGAACGTTTCGTTAATATTGAATATCCCTGTCGTTCCCGCAAAACTCGCCGTTCCGTCCATGTTCATCAAATATATGTAAAAATCGACAACAGAGTGATCCTCAGCCCGGCTCTGACGTCGAATGCGTGCATCTTCAGGAGTTTCATATGTCGGAAAGAATCGTAAATAGCGCCGTGTCAACGGATGTGAGCGCAGAATCGATACTGCCTCATCATCGTCCGCTTTAGGAGGCACGAGCTTCACTCGATTCGTAGGGGAAATAAGTGTTGTCATATGATGCATGGCTGAGGTATCCTTCATGGACGTTGATCTTTGGCAAGCCCTTCGTAAGATAGGCTCGTGATAACGATCAGTTTGCGGCTGTTCAAATATTGCTAGCACTTGAGCGAGTACGTAATTGTGATCAAAGGTAGTAAATGCGGCGTATGTCGAAGTCCTTGTTGCCATACTCAAGTTCGACCTTCATTATTCTGCCTGGCGCCAAAGAGCTCGATAAGATCTACTGAGGGGTTAGCATATGTTAACATCTTGACATGGGTTGGTTGTCTGACCTTGCAGCCGCGCCTCTCTTTGCTGACGTTGCGTTTCTGTACGTTTGATGCCGGAAAAGGCCTTTCAGCTCATATGAGTGTCATCTTTAAGAGGCAACTCTAATGCGCACTTGTTGAATTAGTTGCTTTTTCCGTTCCTGGATTTCAAGGACCTTGGCTTCCACCGTGTTCTCCGCGATGAGTTGGTAAACATGAACCGGTTTGGTTTGGCCTATACGATTGACCCTGTCGACTGCTTGACTCTCGATTCCCTCCTGTACAATGATGACATTATTAAGAGTCTCAGGCGTCGCATGACCAGGGACGAACCTGCCACCAACTGATACCGATGAAAAGTGATGCTGTCAATCTCGGATACCTGTTAGGTTACAAACTTACGGATCCATGCTAGCATTGATCCGAGAATGAGATCAGTGCTCCACCATAAAGGGATTGAACCACATACAGAAACACATTATTTGCGACTGATCGACGATTAGTACAACATTGAAGAGTACGCCATGGACATTATTCATACCTGTCAGATTGAGTCCGACCGCTCCCTGCAAATTTGCAATTATTTTTAGACCAAGCAAGTGCCTGAGAAAACGAGAAACACACCGCCTTCAAGGAGAGAAGAAAGACCTTGGGGTTCGTAGAAGCCTTTCCTTTCCCTTTTGATTTGCTGCGAGTTGATTTGTTCCCATTGCCTGTCCTAGAGAGGGCATAACCATCATCCTCGTTGCCAACAAATTCTTCATCGCTCGTATTCATTGCAAACGTATCATCATCAGGCTTATCGGCGAAATCGTCTTCAAGTGGAACTGAGAATTGGGCAATGGTCTCTTGTCGTCGTTTTGAGGACATCCGACCGTCAAGTCGCACATATGAAATCCTTGCGATGTATATTAGTTAGAAGGAGAAACATCTCAATGTTATGCGAACCCTTCTTTCTCAAATGTGTCGGAAATCTGAATCGCGTGAGTGAGTGGTTGATAGAGAAAGCGAGTTGTCTTACCTTGTCCAGGAATGAAGTAAACTGAGAAAATACCAATGACTTCTCAGTCGGCGGAGTCAACTTGAGGAGATGGACAAGTTGATCTATCTTGGCTGAGGATCCACCTCGTATTCCTGCATCGTTACGGTCTCCCATCGTTTTGACGGGGATCTGCGTCAAGTCGGTAGGAGGTGGAGGTTTATGCAAATCAGTCATGGCGAGTTGGCGGCGATCCTAAGAATTGACATTAATTACGAAGGTGACATAAGAATAAGGATAACGAGCCATTGGGCATTTTGAATCCCTAGATATCACTTCAGTGATGCTAGGAACAACCTCAGCGCGGCCCAATGCAGTTTGAAGCGAGAAACGGACCAAGCGAGACAGAACATGTGAGTGCAACTAGTAATCCTTGGTTCGTTTAGAATTCCGAAACAGATCGGACATTCTTGGTACTCTTCTATAGCTTGTACTAGAAGACTCTGCAAGTGGACTTTCTCTTCTGGAGTGACAAACACTTGTTTCGGTGTGTCGTCATCTGTGCCATCAGCTTGAAGTTCTTCGAGATAATTTGTCGGGATAAGTCCTGGATGGAGAGAGAGTTGTCGCATGCGGGTCAGCATACCCAGGACATTGGATTGTACCTGAAATTCTAGTCAAGAAATGTAGATCAGCATGAAATAGCTCATATACCATAGAACTGTTGCCTCTATTCATGAAATTCTCAAAGCGCTGCTTCGAGAGCTGCTCGACTTTTTCGTACAGTTGCTGAACATATTTACATGAGCTCGATTGGAAAAATGGAGCACAATGCCTTACTCTTGCTTCATCATGCAACGCCACCGGGATTATAATCATCTCCACCTTGTATTGAATAATAAGCATGTCAAAAAAGACGTTGTTGGCGAATGGCTTACCGGAGGGAGAGGGATTAGGGGATTTCCTGTGCTGTCTTGCATCTACATAGTCCTTTCAATAAGTGAATAAACCGGGTGTACCAGAACACACCTCTTTCGTCCTACGTATACAGATATGGCTCATGAGTGCCTAGAGTGATCATTTGTTAAGCAGCCAGGATCTATTGACGTTCAGGACTTACACGAAGGAGCTCAACACCTGCTGGGCTTCCATCTTTTAAAGGGCGGAGAAGGAGTCTTTTATAGAAGTCCTCGTTATCGAGAGGTTGGCATATTTGGAGAAATGTTAGAAGAGAGCCCAGGTCCTAGAGCTACTGTTCAGCAGTGCGATTATGTGCATTGTAGTGATCACCATTACCCTTGGTGAATTGATCTGATTCGTGGCAATCAAACATTAGCTTCAGGAATGGATTGGTAGAGAACTTACGATAGGAGTTCCTGTTAAAACCCAGCGTCTCTGAGCACTCAGTCCAAATAGTGCTTTTGCCATCTTCGTTTTAGGATTTCGAACGGTATGTCCCTCATCAAGTATGATTCTCTATCACGACAGATGACATAAATGGACATCCAGGAAGATGAGACTTGCCTTCCACTGAATGTTAAAGAGAACTTGTTCTGTTTTCTTTTTCTTTTTCCCAGGTCCACCCATGAGAGTACCACCATGTTCCCCAGCAACAGTTTGATAGGTAGTTATAACCACATCATACTTGTTGAGCTCCTCTAAGCTCATTGAACGCGTATTACCATAGTATATGCACGTCGCCAGGGAATCAGGTGAACAGTGATCTTTAATTTGTTTTTCCCAGTTAGAAAGAACTGAAAGGGGTGTCACTATATGCGCAGCTATAATAAGGGGGAGATGATCTTGAAAGTTGATAACTAATTACCTATCAGTGTGGATTTTGAGAAGTCACGGGGCAAATCGCTCTTCGTTGCAAGGACCAAAGCAAGCATCGTAAGTGTCTTTCCCTGTAGAATGTAAGTTGATACGTTAAATATATCTTTAATCAGAGCTTTACCAGGCCCTAACAAAGCACGTGAGATTGTGGCAACAGATAGCAAGGACTGAAAGGTACCAACCATGGCATCTGCACATAGAGCACCTCTTCCAAGAACCGGAGGAGCTTCCTGAGGGGTCTTTGTGGCAACTGGCAGGCCTTAGATAGCGCACTAATGCACAATGGTAACTTACTGTTGTAGTAATATGGCTAGAAAATTGACAGATGCTATATCTATTGATACATGCAGTAAGAGTAGCACTCACTTTGCCTCCAACACTCCTGAGTTGCCAGAATTGAACAGGTTTATCGGTCTCCTTCTTGGGGAGGACAGGGTATTCGCGCTGAATACACCACTGCAAAGCTTGACTCTGAAAAAAGGACATTATAATATTCTATTAGAACGAACGACTGGATTTAACCTGATGCTTCAGTAGATCCACCCTTAGATCCCCGTTCTTGATGCCGGGTGGATTAGGATGCAGTGGCAAATTGAGTACGTCGTCCGTCGAACATAAGGTATCGAGCAGAGAACTACGGCGACCTTCATCGTCCACTTTTTCCAGCGTGCTCAACATCTGCCGGAGGTCTGCAGCTTTTTGCAGCACATCCTGTTGCCTTTTAGCAGCTTCTTGCTGAACACTTTGAGTAGGGCCGCGGCGCTGTGTCGAGGGGCCCGCTCCAGCTGAGAAAGGCATCGGGACAACTAAATCCTGCGAAGTACTGGCCTGCCGAGATGGAAAACCACGCTGACCAGGAGTCGCCCAGATCAACAGCGGTTCTAGGCGATCTCTCATATCCGACGCTCCATAGATCTTGAGTGTTCTGGTCATTCAACGTAAGGATGGCCTCAATCGAAAGCGTCAGAAACCATACAATGAAAGAGTGTAGCCTTTCCGTCCTGTCACTGCATAAACAGTTAGCAAACCTGACACTCTAGTGAGATTCAGACTTCAATTTACGATTTCCGTCAATGATAACACCTTCCACAGTAATTGTACGTCGATCGAGAAGCGGTGCCAGCTGGGAAGCAACTTTCCGAGGAAGATGCCCGACTTGAGTTCGCCCAATGTTTTTGACTTGAATGGCATTACTTATAACTCCGTTTAAGATAAGCATTCGCCTGGTGATCGAGGAGACATACCTATCATACGGATTACGGGGCTCCCTGATTAGGAGCACTTCTTCTCCAGGACCTACGAGACCTTAATTACACGAGAAGTCAGCATATAGGCAGAGAAGACCATACACCCAACCTTGATAATATTGTATGCCAACCACATTCGTGTGCATGGTGCAGTATAATTCATCTCTGACTTCTTCCTCTGCGACTTCTTCGTTCATTTCCTCCTCTGAGGGTTGCGCTAGAGTGGGTGTAACTGACTGTGATGCAGACGCAGCGGTAGATGAGAGCGAGATCTGTGCATCAGCCTTTCTCTTCCTTTTCTCGTTTGATTTAGTTTTGGTCCCAAGGCTTGCGAGTCGAACAGATCTGGCGGTGGAGGGAATGTCTGCAGGGTCAACGCGACGCAAAGAGATAGCCAAACGAATTTTCTGTTGGTCTTGAGGACTATAATGACAGTTAGCAGAAATTATATGCAAAAGAGGATATATAGCCAACGTCAGGTCCTGAAAACCTGCGACGCTGTTCAAGTCAAGTGTCGCGAGTTGAGATAAAATAGCGGGCGTGACGCATCCCCTGTTTGAGATGAGCATGAGCCAATTCTCATGTGCAGTAGCACAAATCTTACCAATGACACCATTCCACCGTCTCGCCGTACTCTCCAGGTATTGTTTCACCATATCGAAGAGTTCCTACGTCCATTGATGATCCCTGGATGATGTTTTATCAGATATACCGATGCAAAAGCAGATTCGCTAAGAGAAATAAGAACCCTGCATGGCGATGGTCCATGACATTTTGCTCTTGAGCTTTTGCTGTACTAAATGTCACAACGTTGAGCAGTCTGTCAAAACGATGACGAGAGATAAACTTACCCCAAAGGCATGTCTTGTTGCCATGACTCAAACCGTGAAGGTTAAGTAGGGGTTGAGATGGTCGCAAAACCAATCCTTGAGTGAACGCGACCGAGACAAATAAGTCACAACGCGCTACCAAATCGTGACCGCGAAACTACTAGAACCCAAACCCTTAATTGACACAATGTCAGATGTAGAAATGGAGGACGTCCCGGAAAGCAGTACGCGCCATTCTATCTGTATTCGAGACTCGACCCTACGCCATCTCGCCAGACTTGATCTATGACCCAGACCAAGATCCTGAAGAAAAACGCGCAGTCAGGAAAAATTACCGATCACTAGCTAAGACGGTTGAAGGCACGTCCCCTGATTCGCCCCCCAAACATCTGTAGCGTACTTATCTGACACCTCAAACTCCAGAACAGCAAGCAAACCCCAATGACTATACTGCAGAAGAACTTACGAACCAGGTTCACAAAGCCGACAAGCTATTCAACAAAGGTGCGTTTTTATGTGCGAACTAGAGCAACACTTGATTGCATCTCTAGTCAAGGGCCCGCAGGAAGCTACTCTAGACTCGCATTTCCTATTAATGGCCTCTAGTATGGGTGCCCAAAAGGCACGTGCAATGAAATCAGGGTCTGGAGCATTCGACGTGGATGAGTTCATTTCCAAGCTCGTCACATTCATGGGCGGCCGAAAAACTCTTGTGGAAGATCAATCTGAACATGGGTCTGACGCAGAAGAAGATGGCGAGGCCGCCATGGACTGGGAAAAGATTGGTCGCAAAGCACTTGCAAAGAGTCGACGAGTCCCCGTAATGGGTTTCATGTGAGATCATCCATCACAGCCCTGTTTGTTCCTGATGGTCTCAAAGGCTTGGACCCCTATCAATTGAACAAAAGAAGCGAGGCCCAGTCAAACGCGCTAAACTTGAAAAGAATAAAAGCGAGGAAAGAAAACCACAGGAGTTGAAAGAAGAAGATATCTCCCGCTCTGAAAACGAAACAACCAAGAATGTTGCAATGGTAAGCACATTGTTCCACTGTACTTTTTCAACTCTCAATTTCACTGTAGCTAGAGAAGATGATGCAAGAGGATGCCGAACCAATCAATATCTTCAAGTTGATCGTTAATCCTAACAACTTCGCTCAATCTGTGGAAAACATGTTCTATCTTTCTTTTCTCATCCGTGACGGGAAAGTCGCATTCGAGACAACCGAGGAAGGCGAACCTGTCGTCTGTGCGTAGCTTTAATCCTGTCATCTAACAAATATAACGTCTAATGTGTCGCCCAAAGTCATATGTGAACAACCAAGTGACCAAGATTATGCACGTGGCCTCCAGAAACGTCAAAAAGTTTTCGAATTTGACATGTCGATATGGGAGGTAGTAAGATTCTTTCTGTCATATGTTGAAGCTCACTGCTACATCAGAGAGCGAAAGAAGTTTTCAATATCACGACGTCGAAGATCCCTGGACGTCCTCCTGCCAAAACCAAACTTGGAGACCAGTGGTACGGTTGAGTTAGATCCCCTCAACGCCGATCAGTTATATCAGTGATGAGTGTCCGCAGTAGGCACAAAGACTACGTTAACTGGCAGAGGCTTCGTGCGTACAGATGTTTAACACAACTATTTATTTTTGATATGATACGAATCACACATTAGTGTCCTTAGTCGTTGTATTCCAAGCATGAAGGCCCTAACAGGAGATATTTTAAGGGCCAATTCCTAGTGGCAGCATTGTTTGATCCTGCAAAGCGAATTTGTTCCAGAAGCTTTTCTGCAACTAAGAATGGGCGTTAGGTGCAGACCAAGATTGCTCAGTGGATAATAAAGACGAACATGGTCCAAGGCATCCGTAGAAGATAGTATGTTCATATGGTCTGGAATATTGCCGCTGTTCTGTGAAAGGTCGTGAATAGACGACAATACAACTGACATCATGCTCACGATAGATAGTTCGTCAAGATCACGAAAATTGAGACGAAGATCGCGCGGCAGTTGCGAGGGCAGTATAATGGTATGTACTGTGGGAGCATAGGGTCTTGCTGATGCCACTCGAGTAGATAGGTCCTAGAAGAAGGGTGAACACACCGGAAATCAGGAAGACGCGTGACCAACCAAAGCGATTCGAAGGGCAAGTCTTATGTCATGCCTGTGGCCTCGGGCGTCACTCCCCACCATGACATATAACTCCCACACGCAATCAATGATATAGACGGAAGTGTGAAAACAGCTTTCCGCTGCGAAGCTATCCACCTGAATTAACTTATCAAAAAAATAGCATCAGCCTCACTCGATAGGCAAGAAAGTTGACTACGCACAGCATCTTTGTCAGTGGAAGCGCTCACTCGCCAGATGCGAGGGTCGATCAAGGAAGAGGTGTGTCTCCACTTCCAGTGGTCGGCGTTCGCGAACTCTTCATCGCCGAGAATCATCCAGAACATCTCGTCATTTTCTTTTCTACCCTCGTATAGCTCAACTGCGGGGTTGCCACCCATTTCAAGACTTCTGGCGTATTGTAATGCAGCTTGTCTTTCGCGGGCAGTGGATCCACACCCATACCAAACATATACTACACCTAAGACAGATAGACAATAGCTGAACCCAGAACACAAGTATTGAATACTCTTGAAAACCAGTCAGTGAAGTGCTGAATTCATGCCGGCGCATACTTCCAACTCACTAGATCGTGTTCATCGATGAAAATTACGCCATCTTTGGATCTGACAAGGTGCATCGTTGTGTTCTCGTGCGTCCAGTGTGCCCGCATACCCTAGAAATGGATATGTTTGAGCATTGCAGTCAACCGCTAACGGATAATTTCACTTGTCGAATGGCTAATTGGCCGCCTAAGACATGGACCAGCTGTGCAGGTTCGGAATGCTGTTGGACGATGGTCTGCGAGAAAAAAGGAATGAAATGGTTATTCGGGATGGAGATACAAAGGAATCGCACCGCAGGGGTGCCATAGCGTTTGGCGAGCTCTTGCAGTTTCCTGTTCTCTTTTTCGCCCAGAGTACATCGTTTCCCTCGCCACACCCAAAGTGTAGTCGAAACAAGGCCAGTAGTCCGGGACTTGGATCGATGAACAATGACCAGAAGTTCTGTATCATAAAAGATGACTTGACTCAGAGGTATAGTTGTCGCAGCAGTGCTCGTGACAAGCAGTATATCCACGGAGATTGTTTCAGGCTTCATATTTGCCGAAGGTGGTGCAGGAGGTTTGATGAGAGGTTCAATGTTGACCCGTGGCAGCAATACATCGCCATCATCTGCATGGATATCTCTGATCAGAAAGAGGGTATTAAAGAAACACTAGTACACGAGACATCAGCCTTACCGCTATTGTTCAGTTCGCCCAGAATTCCAGGGTTTCCGAGCACTTCGTCAACAGGCTTCTGTTGATGAATATACGTTCTCGCATGCGACAGAGTCGCAACGGGGGAGGCCGTAGGGGTTGTTTCCTCTTTCAGCGAGGGTAACATTATGGCAGAATACTTCTCCTGGCTTGATTTGCGTTTCTCTCCATGCACACTGGGTGGAATCAGATTTCGAGGTTGATTTCCTGCTAAAGGGATCGATGGCCGGGGCTGTGATTCGCTGGCCGATTCTGGATCGGAAGACTGAGCACTTAGCACTTGCACAACATCCATGACAGTGGCCCTGTTGCCTGTGCTGGGTATCCTTGAAGGCATAGGTCTATCCTCGCTCAGCACCGTATTTGAGGTATTAGATTCCTCATTGGAAACAGAGTTTCGAGCCTGAAAGGGCTCACCCGCGAGCTCTGCGGTAGTACGTGCTTGCTGATGAGCCATCATACCAGGTAGAGCACGTCGGTCCATGCGGTGCAGTGGCTGTTCGGATACGCTGGCAGACCAGGCCAATTTTGGGTCAACGTCAGTCATATTCGCAACTTGGCTTACGAAGGTTCCGACTTTGTTGGCATCATCCACCGTCATTGATGAAAGAGGTATCGTTGAGCTTTCACTTAATTCCACTAGGGTTTGACTAGAATCTACAGAGGTCGGCGGTTCTATGTCACTTGTGAGCGTACGAGAGTGCATAGTACTTTCTTGTCGGCTAAATTTTGGAGGTTTACGTGCTCTGTCTCTTGTTGGCTAGTGAAAAGAAGTTGTGAAAGTTGTATCACAACGAAACCGCAGATGCATGTGCAGCAAGTACGAACAAATGATGATATTGCAATGAGTACAAGTTAAGGCAGAACTTTACCAAAAAGAACGCACATGGGACAACGGCTTTCCAGACGAGGCTGGCAACCTTCCCGCCTGGTATACGCCACTCTTCGGGACGACCCCATTTTTCAGTCCGAATTCATCAACTACAGGTGATGACAATGGCGTTGGCTTGTACACGAGTAATGTTGTCGCCGAACCCAAACCTTTGGGCGACATGTTTTCTTCCACTGCGAGATCTGAAGCAGGGTCGACGGAAGGGAAATCATTTGCATCTGTTGACCGAAAGGGGGAGGAGGATCTCGCTGACTTCAACTTCTTAGGACTAGCCGTTATTGGAACGCGCTGTCTGTCGGAAGCCGCGGAGGCGGGGTCGATCGTTACTGATCTGCGCACTGACTTGGGTGTCGGTGAGACAGGCGGAGACGGGCCAGGTAGATTTGTTTGCCACCGATCAAGCACCGAAGCTCGCCTTCCACCGGCTTGTCGAGAGTGCTCTATGCCTGCATCTGAGGTAGGAGAACATTCCCGCTCCTTGCTGACCTTAACTATGCTCTGCACAAATCCTCGTCCTTGGAGTCGACTGATACTAGGAGTGGGGTCCTTCTGGGGAGGAGTTCGCAGAAAGGCTGGGGATGGGACATCAGAAACCGGAATTTGTGGGCGAGAAGTCGAGAGCCGGGGTTGGGGGTAGATAGGGCGTGCAAGGGTGGGGGTCGTGATAGAAGACTTCGGCGAAGCCTTGAATGAGCCCTCGTGTTCCCGGTGAGGAGTGACGGGTCGCTGAACAAGTTTCACAGCAGCAGCTGTGCTCAAGGCACGAATGTCTACGTTCTGATCTCGAGGTGCTTTCTTGAGGTCTGCATTAGAGCGCGACGGTGCTAAATCAGGCGTCACGTGCACCGGGGGGCTAGAGGATGGCAAAGCTGATGTGCTCGTTGGTCGCCCCCGCAAAGCCGGAGCTCGCCCCCGTTTCGAGTTCGAGGGCAACTCTGCCTTTCTAACGCTGGACTCCGGGGTAACAATATTGGAGGGCCTGTCCGCGTTGGACTCATTGCCCCTAACCGCCATGCCAGGCATCGCAACACCTCCCTTACCAAAAATCGGATGGGGTGCATAATCATCCTTTCGCTGATGGAACCGCGTTGGATCGTGGGTATCCTGTTGGGGCGCGTGTCGATTGAGCCTAGGGCCCGTGGCATGTCCCCCCATGAAGGCGGCGAGAGAGATAGGTGGTGGCTTAGTATCAATAGAAGACCGGATACTTGTGGCACCCGCTCCCTCGAAGTGCGTAACATTTGCCCTCGGTGTTCGAAGTACACTTCGTTGGTTGGTATGTCGCTCTGTAACAGACATAGCGTTATGCGGGGCTGTCGCGCCGATATCGGGAAAGGAGTTGGGGGAACTCGTCGCTTTGATAATATCGATGCAAAGCCATCACTTATGCATAATCTTATGTATATGAACCAACACTTACACCAATCCGAGTTTTCATTGCTGTCCCCAGCAGCGTGACTCCTACGAAGCCTAGCCAACCTAGACGCCGCTATCTCGTCCTCTAGTCTCTTTTGTTCAGCCTCTTCATCTGCATCCACCTGACGTTGCATTGCCTTGATTTTGCTCGTCCATTCCGCTAATCCCGTATCCGGCTTTGGGGTGTCATACGTCCGTCTGGGTGAGCTCGAATGGGATTCCATCTTAACTATTCTTCGTGAGACTCGGAGTCGGAGGCCAAGTGGCAAACATGCATGTGCCACTGAGTCATTGTGACGAGTAACATGCTTGTCACTGTGCGAAGTTCCAAATCGGGAACATGTGTGGCGGGATATTGATATTGTAGCCATGACTTAGTGATTGGACGATATACGAACGCAACCCCCATACCGAGTACCTATCATGAGTAGTAATGTTTTATAGTTATGAATGCAGAAATAGTTCATTAGTACTACATAGTAATAGTATGATGAATATATATCATATATTTATTGTGGGGTAACGCAGCGCTAGCTCAACTCACTGTCTAGATTACCTGAGTTGTCAATGAGTAAAATACCATGAAGTTCTTCAAAGTTCAAGGCGGTCCTGCCAGTAAATTATTGAGCAGTTATGTAAGCTGCCCTTTGAAATTCTGGCCGTTTCTTACTTGGCCTCATCCATGGACTGGTTGGAAAGAGTGGTCAAGGTGGAAGCCACCACGACCCTCCCCTTGAACATCAGGGGCCTATTATCCAAATGCGGCGAAATGTATGACCTTACTACTACTATCTGCTATCATTGACGAACTTGCCACTTCTTTGACCTCTCGATCGTAGCATCGATCTCTATCCCTGCAAGACTAATGTTCGTGGGTGCGCTCATGTTTTCATCAAATTCAAGGACGAACAAAGCGCGAAACGTGCAACCGATCTCGAAGGCGATATACCGAACATCCATATTTACAGTCTGTCCGATAATCCTGATCTTGTCGAACAGTATCAAGGTGTCAATTCGCATCTCTGCGAAAGCGATGCTCTGGACGTTCCGCGAATTTCGAGGAATATTATCGTACCGACTGCCCCGCGCAAGCCTTCTGCTGCTGGAAGGAAGAAAGCTTACTCTCCATGGGCTACAGAGTTGCCTGGCAGGTTCACTGATCTACTTGCCCCACCAATCAACGTTCATCTCCGTGCTCCTGCTTTGCTCCCGCACGATACTTCTCCGAAGTCTCAACAACTTCGACGGGCGTCAAATCCTTCAGACGAAACCACAAGCAAACAACAGCCTATTATTTCAAACCTGGCATCGAGACCGAGTACAACATTTCTCACCTTCTCTGCTCCTCGCGCTCCAATAGGATCTAGTCTTCCAACTTCCGTCCAGCCTCCATCGTACACTCCAGGTCCCGTTACGCAAATCGACCCATCACCGTTCTCCCCCAACACTCAGTTGTCTTTATATTTTCATGGAGAAGTTATAACATACGATCTCAAGGCTCTTGATTCAGATTCTCGGCCTATCATCAAGCTGCTGAAGATCACTGACAGTGAACGTGGTAGCTGGATGACAGTAGGCGCCCACTACCGTCGCTCTGGCAATATCCCAGCTGCTATGTCAGTGATTCAAACAATGATTCAAGGTAACTCGGCCTACGACATGCCGCCAAGCCATTAATATGAAATTACCCCCGATAGCGATGACGGAACACGGCATTCTAGAGGATGATCTTAAACCTGCTTTTTTATTCCTGTCCGGCTGTGAGACTGACCTTGCCAGGCAAGCAAGGGCAGCTGAATCAATTCCAGAAGTGGCTGAGCACTGTACAAATGCTCGGATGTGGTTGGAAAAAGTGTATGGTTCAGGTGTAAATCCAACAGCTTCACGAGCTATGGTCGAGAGTGTTGCATCGTCCCTTTCTCGACAGTCGAAGGCCACGGAACAGGCTATCGATCGAGGTGCGGACGTCGACAAACTGAATCCAACTACTACCGGATCCCTTTCCCAGCACAGAATTTTCGAACGTGAAATCCAAAATTTACGGGATCGACAGCATGAACAATCTAATCTCTTTTCTGAGATGCGAGTCGCAAAACGCAAGTTGGAGGATGATATTGATTACGAGCGCGATTTGCGCTACCGCATTCAGCGTCGTCTTGAGGATACACGAAAAGAACTTGATATGGCGCGGAAGATGGAGGCGTACGCTCTGGATCAAGTCAAGAGGGAAGTGGAGGCGCGAAGGAAGGCAGAAGACACGACGCGAGCCGAAAAGAATAAGAGGTTAGAGCTCCAGAAAATTTTAGAGGAACCTAATCCTCGACCCCCTACGAATACTGTCCAAGAGGTGGAGTGAAGGCATTCGCAGGTAGATCCATCAAGTTGCACCAGTCAGACTCACAGTCCGTTGCATAACGTCATCACATCATTCAAATATCCAGCTCGACAGTCCATGGACGCATATCATTATCATTCCTTCAAATTGCATGTATGTATGTACTTTGTATGTACTTAAGTAGAGAAAACTCATATGCCTCAAACGGGCCGGCGATATCCGAAATGTAGCTGTACAGTTTCATGGTATATGCCGGCTGGTGTGAACTCTAATTTTTAGTGGTGACAATAAGCACAAACAAACGCCGCGACAGGTGAGTTGGTGAATGTCGCCGTTCCGCTCGATAAGTCTATATTAACCCTTCAATTTCAGTCCCAAGCGGTTCTCCTCGAAGCCCTCAAGACTCAAAATGGCTACCACTCTTCCCAAGGATATCTCAAAAATAGGCCAGGAGGTTAAGCTGTTCGGAAAATGGGATACACAAGAGTGAGCCTCGTCTACTGTTGATCGGGGGAAACATTTGACAATTTCAATCTTAGCGTTGAAGTAAAGGACATCTCTCTGACGGATTACATTCAAGTCCGCCATGCTGTTTACTTGCCACACACTGCCGGCCGTTACGCCAAAAAGCAATTCAAGAAGGCGCAGATGCCCATTGTTGAGCGATTGGTGGACAGGTACGCCGCAACACCACTTCACATGCTATACAGATTTTCAACCCATGTAACCTTAGCCTGATGATGAAAGGTCGCAACAACGGCAAGAAGCTCATGGCCGTGCGAATCGTCGCTCATGCATTTGAGATCATTCATCTACTCACCGACCAAAACCCCATCCAAGTACGCAGTTCCTCTCTCGATCTGGCCTCACAAATTCTTATCACATCTTTTTCACGCAGGTCCTCGTCGACGCTATTGTGAACACTGGTCCCCGAGAAGACTCCACACGTATCGGTTCTCAAGGTACCGTCCGTCGACAGGCAGTGGATGTGTCGCCTCTTCGACGTGTCAACCAATCGATCTCTCTCCTCACTGTCGGAGTGAGTCTATCTCTTGTTTGTCTCTTGACGGCATACTAATCGCATTTAGACCCGTGAATCTGCTTTCCGCAACATCAAATCCATTGCAGAGTGTTTGGCTGACGAACTCATTAACGCGGCCAAGGGTTCATCAAACTCATACGCCATCAAGGTATGTTTCGATTATTAAAGAAACCCAGGTGGCTCATGCGACCTCTGAAATAGAAAAAAGACGAGCTGGAGCGTGTTGCCAAATCCAATCGGTAGATTGTCTGCTGCCGGTTCATCTGGGTGTGCATTGAGGAGGATCGATGTATCTTTGAATCCGTACTCTATGCTTGTTCTCTTTCCGTGCATGATTCATCTATGTCAAGCTTGTTATGTTCTAAGAATCATTATGCCCTTGATCGAGATAGCGTGTGTACAGGCTGGCTTACATCTGCTATGCAACGGGTCGATCATTAGTTTCAGCTGTGCCTCAATGAACTTCGTTTAGCCGCCCGCCTCAACAGATCTGCGGAGCGCAAATGCTGATACATTATGACTTCGAGACTAGATATACAAATTGCTTTGTCGCCTATGAATGATAGAACAACCGCTCCTTCCCCAGAATGGATCGGCTTCAAGGGGAATTCGAAATAATGAATGAAGCACAGGAACATATGACAAAGGTTATTGATGACCATCGCGGTGAACCTGGGCGGTACCCCGAACGGACGGAAAGAATCCAGCGATGATATCCGCAAGGAGAAACTATCGGTAGGCAAAAGCGAAGTCGTTAAGATTGTCGGATTAACGTTTCATCGGGACAGGGCTATGTTACCATGCCAATAACGATGATGGTAGCGCAGAGAATAGGATCTAGAAGTCTCACATCTAAGGCTACAGCAGGAAGAGGTTCCATTGTTCTAACATTTGCGGGCGGGGCCGGTGGCCGTAAGGAACTAGTGATGACATCAAGATGGACCCTGGAAGACTGAATGGCGCACAGCGCGCATGTTTTATGCACAGTAACTTGGTATGTTCTTGTAAACCATGCAGACCGAGAATAGATCGGGTGTAAGGAAAATTAGATTCAACCGCCAAGTATTGCACGAAAGAGGATAGTAATGGACCAGAAATTTTGATCATCGTTGGACTGACGAGTTCAGAAGTCCTTGGGAAGGCGGGAGGCTCTGAGAAGAATATCTATGTGGATTGTGACCATGGGAACCTTGTCCGTGCGATGCAGAATTCGGTTTTTGTGGTAAATTTTGACCTTGCACCGGAAGTGCACCACTCTCCTCATCTTCCGGCTTCGGCTTCGGCACGACGCCATCAATGCCTCTATATCCATACGCCTTGCCAAATTCCTTGATCATGGCCTTGCCCATCAGACAAACCCATCCGAGTCCTTCTCCGGTGACACTTTGTCCGGGCCAAAATAACTCGCCTTCCTCGTCTTCAAAGTCAGGTTCATGCTCCTCAACGGGGCCCAAGGTAGTATGAATGATGCGCGCAAACGTGTTAGGGAAGAAGCGAGCCAGAATGGGGAGATTGAGCGTGTTCTGCGAGGTGGTCATGCACCATGCGGCCGCGACCGTTCCAGACGTGTGATTTTTCAAACTCTGAACAAGCTGAGGACCCAGAGCCACCGTAACATCCGCCATTACATTCATCACATGAGCAGGTATAGGGGCACCATTTAGATGTTCCGGAAGCAATGGTATGGAGATGACGTTTTGATTTGGGGGATAAGGCGCGGCCAGATGAGCAGCAGAACCGGATGACGCTGATGCAGTTGTGTTCGGAGTTCCACCGTCACGGTTGCTTGGCGTTGAATTGGCGCTATTTGCCGGGGCTATACTTGCCGGAGATGGCAGCATCGGAGGTGTAGCCTGCGATTTGGTCGCTAGAAGGCTGGGGTTCAAGCCTGAGGGGCTTTCCTGTCCTACTTGGATAGCGGCGGCCAGGACCTTAGTCTTGCAATTAGCATGGAGCTTGTCCATCTCAGGGTCAAGATTAGAGCGAGCGAAGTATGTCATTTTTCGACCATGAATGAACGCTTCAATCATCCAACTGCGGAAAGTGTGAAACAGGGTTACAGAGTTGCTTGTCCATGAAAACTTACATGAGGCCAATGAACGCCTTTTCGGCGTCGATCATACCTTCTTCAGCTTGCCATTTGTGCTTACACCAACCTAGAAATGCTTCGATGGTGCCCCAGGTGTCTCTGTTACAAGACCGCCTGCTGTAATCCTTGTTCCAGATTGAATACGTGAAGCACACGAGTGCGTCCACGAGCTCGAGGCGTGCGATCAAACCTCCATGGATATGATACGGAGAATTTAGAGGTGGAGGGTCCAGGAGGGGTCTGTACTCCCTGTGTGTAGAAGGATATGTTGACCAAAAACGCGCATCACCGGAATACTTGAGCATTCGACCATGGTTATGGTATCTGTCATGCAAGCCATCAAAATAACGGTGTGTAGGTTTTCCCCGCTTAGGCCTTCGAATGGGCACAGCGGTGGTGGAAACAGCAACTGGAGCTGTAACCACGGGCTGGGGCGGGGGAAGACGAGATGAGGAAGCCACTGGGGTTTCTTCTCGCACCTCGCCGTCCTCGCAAGGCTCGTTACGAGGGTGGTAGACAGCAGAACTATGGGTCGGAGCTCGGAGATGAGGTGGGGGAGGGAGGGGTTGAGGCAAATGATGGGAAGAGTGAGTAGGAGTACGGTCTGAGAGTAATGAGCCTGTTCTAGGGCGTTTGGTATGTTCCTGGTCCTGAGGTTGGTCTAGCTTGCGCTTGAGGGGAGCCGGAGAGGGAGCACGAGAGGCAGGAGGAGACGGGGGTAGGTTGGGGGATACTGGTGTCGAGAGTATTCCGAGGATCTGAGGAAAGAATCAGGGAAGTAGTAGAGAGCAGCTGATAGACCGTTAACGAACCTCGAGGTTTCTAAGCAGCTGTTCCCTTGTCCATCGGCTGGTTGATGGGTCAGTGAAAGAGAAGAGTAGACTGAAGAACTCGAAGAACCAACCGTTTTGTAGTAGTAGATGTGCGG
>QFEU01011481.1:0-10828 GCA_003316345.1 Tricholoma terreum
CAATGGACATCAGCACGAGTAGTATGTAGAATCACGTATTAGTAGGGGACACAAGGAATTCACCATTTACGAGTTGGTAAAAATCGGCCTTCTGTATGGGACCGAGGTACCGATGACCGGTCACGTGTGACCTCGGCTAGAGCCGGAGCGGCGCAACAAGTTTTGTGCAAACGTGTACTGCTGGCTTGTTAACGAACCATCACCCAACACCCTCTTGAAAGCTTGACTCCTGGCAACTTTTGAGGAATTTGCTCTTATCTCGATCTCCACGATTTCGCCAACCCACTCCCCCCAACCCCCCTTTACTATCTTCTGTCGAGGCAGAGGATTCATGCTTCGACCTCCAATTGCTATATCAAGACTCAAAACTTTGTTTTTCCCCTCAAGTAGTGTAATTATCTCGATGCGAAAACTCTTCATCGTGCTCATACCTCTGTTTTTTTCCAGCGCTGAACCCACCTGCCCAGCATGGCTTCAGGAATTGTGAACATCCGTCGTGATGTCGATGACAAATTTTACCGCTACCGGTATGCCACCGCATACGTTTCTGGGACGTACACTGATATTGATACAGCATGCCTCTTCTAACTACAAAGATCGAAGGCAAAGGCAATGGCATCAAGACCGTCATCCCTAACATGTCAGATGTCGCTCGAGCGCTCAGCCGTCCCCCGACATACACCACCAAATTCTTTGGTTGCGAGCTCGGTGCTCAGACATCTTTTGACGAAAAGAATGACCGCTACATCGTTAATGGCGCGCATAATGCCGATCGCCTCCGAGAACTTCTTGATGTGTTCATTGATAAGTTTGTTCTTTGCAAATCTTGCAAGAATCCGGAAACGGAACTTGTCATCCTCAAGTCAGGGCGCTTGGAAGACATCATCCGTGATTGTAAAGCCTGTGGAGAACGGACCGGCGTTGACATGAGGCACAAATTGACCACCTTTATCTTGAAAAACCCACCCGCCAAACAGAAGAAGGGCAAGAAGAATGTTGGAGATGCTGCTGCTGGCGTTGGTGGTGGTAACGGAGAGTCGAACGGGCACGCTGAGAACGGTGATGCGGAAGATCCTCATGGCGCAGAGAGTGATGACGAGTTGACAAAGAAAATCAAGGCTGAGGCCGCGGTACTCAATACGGATGCCGCGCTCGCTAATGAAGACTGGTCAGCCGATACTTCTGCGGAGGCGGTCAAGCAACGCATGAAAGTCCTTGAAGGCAATATGGCAGCAGCTGCGATTGCCGGTGATGATGATGCTGGTAGCGATGAGGATGTCAATAGTCCCTATGCTCAACTAGGCCGGTGGATCGAGGAGAATCACGAAGAAGATGCGAAAGCATTCTCCATCGCAATTTACAAGAAAGCCGAGGAATTAGGCATCGAGAAAAAGCACAAGACCATCCTGGTTCTAGTACAAGCGTTGTTCACGGCAGCTATCGCCTCTGAGATCCCAAAGTACGGTCCCCTTTTAATCAAGGTGTGTTTGGTGATCGACTTTGATCGTACTACTGTTAATGATCAATGTTCAGTTGGTGACTTCTGAGAGACACCAGAAAGCCCTGCTAGGGGGCATTGAGCGCCTTGTCGGGATAGCCCATCCAGATATTATGCCTACCGTTCCCAAGATTTTGATGGAGCTGTACCAGATCGATGTCCTCGGGGAAGAAGTCGTTACCCAATGGGGCACGCATGTAAGCCGAAAGTATGTGGACAAGGAAACGAGTAAGAAGGTTCGCAAGGCTAGCGAGCCATTTTTGAAGGTACATCTCTACCGGCAAACCTGGGAAGTCGGGAACTAACAAATTGTTGTTGCAGTGGCTTGAAGAGGCGGACGACGACGAGGACGACGAAGAGTAGTTGTATGTTTGTTACGTATGCTTACTGTATGACACGTGAGAAAACTTGCTCAACAAGCAATAGAAGTTGATTTGAAACGCCACATCTCGGGCCATGTTGCCCATGCATCTCGTACTGACTAGGTCTTGGCTCACAGCCTCATCCGCCCCACCCCCGCTGCCAGCGCTCAACTATAATCTTGTCATTGTCCTGGGGCACCCTTGGAACCATGCCTCGGCATCCCCTCGTAACGCCTTTCATATTCTTTGCTATCGCTCTATCGCTCTATCTCCTGCGCAACCTTCAATCTCAGCAGCGTTATGCCCTTTCAATATCGAATGAAGATCATTGCCAGAAACCCACAGTCCACCCAGCTTCGGTCATGACCATCCCCCAAAAGCGCCATCGTGTAGCAGTTGCTTCAATGTTTGCTTATCATTTTGATGTCTATATGTCCTTCACTTGGTCTTTGGCACGTGCCATGAACAGCAGCTCAACCCAAGGGAGCATCGAGGTTTACACAGAAACACCTTTCAAGTACCATTTCCAGACCATTATAGAAGACCTGCATCTCTATCCACATGGGTATCGAGATCCACAGGATCTGCTTCCCGCTATCCGAAGTGAGATGGGAGATGGCGGTATTGATATGGTTGTTCTCGGGACTTGCGAAGCAGAGTGAGCAACTTTATATCCGCACCTGTGATAGGTTCGAGTAATCATTTGCAGTCTACGGGGTGACTGGACCAAGGATCTTCTCTCGATATGGGATGAGAGAGACGATGCGCACAAATTTCAGTTGGTCTGCATTGTGCATAACGTTGCGGTAACTACTCTCTAGATAATAACTTTAATTTATTAATCCTTCTTCAGGATGTTGGGTGGCAACCCGCAATTCAAGAATGGTCCAGACGCAATGCCATCCGGCTTGTCACCATCTCTGAACAGTGGAGTACCATCTCTCTTACTTCAGGGAGTAACTGACAGTGGTACATTAGCGTCGCATACAGTTTCCGTGAGAAATTCATGGAACTGGCAGACAGCCCCGACGCAGCGGTACGTTCTGCGGGATACGAAAACATTCCGATCGATGTGCATCCTCCCGTGCTACCCTTGCCCAACTTGCCGGAGCGTCCGCACGATCGTAGACTTTCAAAGGCCGTCATCCAGGGGAGTTTCGATGATGTTCGCCGCGATTACAACAACATCTTCTCAGACCTCGTTGCTTCTTTGCGCGGTAGGTTGATGTCACCCCTTGAGTTGATATATTGTTACATGGGCTGCAGATGATCCCGCAGCATGGGGCTACCTTCCTCTCGGAGATCAGCCGTCGTACGTCCCTGACCCAATCCAGACGCATCCGCCCTTCCAGCTATATACTCTCGGCTCGGGTTGGTTAACTATACCAGATGAACTGAAGAATATTGTAGTAGTGAAAACTGGATTGAGCTACCCAGGTAAGGCTTGACACAAGTAATCGTTTGGGTTGGCATTCATGTCGCGGTCGCAGAGTTCTATGAATTGATGAGCCAGATGGACGTTTGCATACCGGCATTTGCAGAATATGGATATTATCATATGCAAGCAAGCTCTACCTTTGCCATGGCTGTTCAGTGCAATGTGCGCGATAATCTCTATTTACACGCTGAAAGCAATTAATTCATCTCTCCCGGCCCAGGTCCCGATCGTTGTAACTCAACGCACACGGCGGTCATACGTCTATGCGGACGACGACCGAGCCGTGGTTACACGCCCAGCCGCAATGCGCGAGGTCGCTGCTTTAAAAGCTCTCCGCACTGAGAATTCGTCGTCCTACTTGCAGATGAGCATGCCGAACATGGATGCAGACAAGACAATGGGGTCGAATGCAGCCATACGCGATGCGGTACATGACATGATGAGCCGTGGCTGGACACGGAAAAAGAGTGATTTAGAAAACTTCAAGAGCGGACTATGGAGTAGAAATGATTTGTTGGCAAAGAGGATACTGCGCAATCTATAGATATAGAAGGATGGATATATACCTATGTGCTTGATGTAGCAGTGTAATCTATTTGTATTCACTTGCGTTACAAACATCTCGGCTAGTAACTCAAGCCAACACTGAACCTTTTCAGCTTGACAAGTCAGTTATGGCCGACTTGGTGGATTCAATGTTAGACTTGATGCGGAGGCTCCCTCCAACCCGTACGGAGGAGAACGTCACAGCGCTCATCGGGATATGCCCAGACTATGCGGACGATCTACTAGGCAGTGTTGACCAGCCTCTTCAAGTGAGAACCGATCGGGCCACGGGGAGGGAGTACCTCGCGTGCGATTATAATCGCGATGGGGAAAGTTATAGGTGTGCTGCAAGTTCTTCCGAGTCCATGTTCCCTGATCTTGGGATCACGAAAGGTCCTCATTCAACTTTTGTCGTTTAGATCACCGTGGTCGAACGAATACGACCCTCCGCTGGATGATGGTACAATTCCTACACCGAAGCTCCGGAAGTTGGAGATCGCGGCAAATGAGGCGTTTGATACTTATCGCGAAATGTATGCTGTCTCCCTGTACCTAATCATGAATTACTTGACACTGGCCGCCACTAGGTACTATGAGGGTGGGGCATCTTCCGTGTATCTCTGGGACTTGGAAGATGGCGGGTTTGCAGGAGTCGTCTTGTTGAAAAAGAGTACGCATTCACCTCTTCGTCTTCTTTTTATTCACTCTTATCTGCGTTATCAAAAGTAATGACCCCGACCACCCCGTACGAACCATCAGGCTCGTGGGATTCTATACATGTATTCGAGACTGCCGAACGTGGTCGACAAGCACATTATAAGCTAACATCGACGGTGATGCTCCAACTCGTTACCAGGAGAGGGCCTGACAACGAGGTATCCGGCGGGGAGAAGAAACCTTATAGCAGAGGGACAGAAAAGATCGGTCAGGACAATTGGAAACGAGAAGGCGAAGTGAGCCTTAGCGGAAGCATGACGCGGCAGGTGAGTTTTTCCGGGGTTTCGGTTGTTCTTCGTCTTGTGAATTTGTCCCAGACGGAGCAAGACTGGCCGCTACAAGATAGCTCGACTCATATCACGAACACAGGCAAGATGATCGAGGAGATGGAGATTAAGATGAGGAACCTGTTGCAGGAGGTGGGGTTTACTGGCGATCTTGGGTGGATCAATTACTGACTATTACCTTATGGTTTAGGTGTACTTTGGGAAAACGCGCGATATTATTTACGATTTACGTAGCGTAGATGATCTGGAAAACGCACGGAAGCAAAGGGAGCTACAGAAGGAGTTGGTGGGGTTAATCAAACGGTGACATTCTGATAAAACAAACAGAACGATGCAGTTGTAACGATACCATATAGCATCCGATGATAACAGCGTGGACCGTCAGTGAGTGGTATTACATGCACTATCGGTTCGTGGGCATTCAGCTCGCGTTCCCATGTTTACGAGTTCCTGTTCGAATAGCACTCGTGAGCAGCGCCACCCGAGATATTGGATGCCCGCTTCAACGCGCCGTTCACAAACGCATGTCTCGTCGGACCTTGGACTAACTACCGTTGTGAGACGAGTACCGCATCAGCGATTGGATTTGCGTGAATGGTGGTCTGAAGTGCGGCGGTGAACAGATATATGACCGAAGACCGGGAAAAACATACATGCGTCAATTTGATCTCAGTAATTGGCCGATTTTTGCTAGTGACGGGTACACGTTCCATGGCATCCAAAGTCGAATCTGCACCATCGATCACTTTGCCGAATATTGTGTACTTTCCGTCAAGATGGGACTGTTTCGAGTACGTGATGAAAAACTGAGATTTATTGCTGTCAGGCCCATTGTTGGCCATTGCCACAACACCGCGTGCGTTGAACTGGAGTAGGGTCATATAGAGATGGATGATACGACGACGGTGTGCTCACTTTCAGTGTAGACCTGATCTCGTCCGAAAAAGGTTTGCCCCAGATGCTTTGGCCACCCTTCCCTGACCCACTTGGATCGCCTGTCTGAATCATGAACCCCTTGATATTGCGGTGGAAAATACAGCCGTCATAGTAATTCGAAGCACAAAGTGCAAGGAAATTCTGGAGGTTTCAGATGAGTTCCACCTCGAGTAAAAACATGTGCCTAGCTACCTCTGCTGGCTTCGGCACTGCCTCGCAAAATAATTCGATCTACCCGCAGTTAGGACGCCCGAAAACATGAGATACTTGTTCGGGCACGGCACCTTTATTTCTCCGTGCGTCGTATGAAGTGTTACAGACTGGATATGATAATTAGCGCTGACGAAGTGGCATGGTGGGATGAGCACACCATTGTATTGGCTTACAACTCGAGGACGGCAATCGCAAAAGCCGAATCGGTCCTCAACCGAGTGTGACATTAGTGGCTAACGTGACTGATCGCCGTCACCGAGGCTATGATCTAAAGTGCAAATTGATGGCCCTTCCCATCTTTCATTCCGACCACCATCCGCGGCAATCCCAGAAATGCGCACCCCCTCGCTCTACAGTCAAGATGATCCCATTTCTGCTGCTCTGAAACCATCTCCGACAGAAACAGAGGCCGAACGAAGTGCGCGTCTCGTTCGAGAAGCGGATGCTAAGCAAGTATCCGAGCAAATCGATGAGGACATCAGGCTTGAACGGGAGAGACTCAAGAGAAGGAAAGGGGACGTCAAGGTCCGTTGTACATTGGATTCAATATCCCCGACGCATATAGTTACCTTTATATTGCCCGTTTAGCTGTTGCTTCTTGGTCAAGCAGAAAGCGGCAAATCGACGCTTCAGAAGCAATTTCAACTGATGTACAAGCCCAGTTCTATTGACCAGGAACGCATCTCCTGGAAAACCGTCATTTATTTTAACGTCGTTCACTCTTTAAAACACATTCTAGCAACTTTGGAAGCATGGGACGATACTCTCGATGATGAACTGGAACAGGCGACGAACGATTCGGCGTCAATGTTACCAATGAAAACTCGCACTAGTGGAATTGCAGACCAGCCTTCTCCATCTACATCGCTCTTGAACTCAACATCCGTGCCTAGCGTCGCAGGATCCCCCGGAGGATCTGCTTCGCCCTCCCGATCCCCCGCCGTCGCCTCGAAGGAAGTTGGTTCCGCCCAGATTGCATACTTGAGGCGGAAGCTTATGTCGCTTGTGGCTTCTGATGCACAACTTGCTGACCGCCTGAGCGGTGGGATAACTGTGTCAGGATCAGGAAAAGGTGGCGTCTACGTGCGTAGTGGCTGGCAAGCACGCGCCATTGAGAATGCTATTGGGAGAATCAAAACTAGACACTCTTCCCATGACACAGCCAAGAAAATCAGTATCTCCCACGACGCTGTGCCGGACCTTCTGGTGGAAGAGGTTGGGCGAATGCTTACGGTGTCCAAGGATGACGTCAAGGAGTTGTGGAATCATCCGACTGTAAAAGGTCTAATGGTGAGAAGGAAGCTAAAGTTGGACGAATGGTCAGAATTGTGAGTCCCGTCTGTTTTTTTTTCTTTCACTCTAAACACTGACGTGGCCAAAGCTTCCTGCGGAATATCTCGCGTGTTGCAGCGCCCGATTACATCCCAACCACCGGTAAGACCTAGTTGTATTATCCATTCTTCCGCATATACTCACCTTCCCCCCAGATGACATTCTACATGCTCGTATTCAGACTATGGGCGTAGCCGAGCACGTATTCGACGTCAATATACATGGGAAAGCAGTGTCATGGCATCTATACGATGTTGGAGGTGCTCGTGGACAACGCCATACCTGGGTTCCGTATTTTGATGATGCCAATGCCATCATCTTCGTCGCGCCTGTCAGCGCTTTTGATCAGGTTAGTCATTTCCCTTGGCACTGACATATGTCACTCCACTTGTATATCTGCCATTGTTTATGGCTCCGCCTTGCCTTTTTTATGTTCCCCACCACAGTCGTGATGCTGATCGGTAAATTTTCTTTAGTACCTCGAGGAGGATCCTAGGACGAACAGGATCGACGACTCATTGCAATTGTTTACACAAATATGTTCCAATGCTCTCCTGAAGAATGTCCACTTGGTCCTTTTTCTCAGTGCGTGCTTTTAGTTATAATAGTCCATCATTCGCTGATGGCTCGTTTTCATAGATAAAACAGATCTTCTGAAAGCCAAGTTGGACACGGGGCTGAAAGTCCGGAAATAGTAAGCCTCCAGATGGTAATCACCCCGTCTTCCCCGTTTGACCTTCATTTCCGCTAGTATCACTTCTTTTGGTGACCGCTCAAACGACTATGAAACCGTTGTTCAGTATTTCCGTGCCCACTTCCTCCAAGTTCATCGGCGAAATAACGAAAACCGCCGAGTGCTGTACACTCATTTTACGAATGTTGTGGTTCGTCAAATGTCTTCCTACTAGTACACACTCATCACTAACGGGTTCTCACAGGATACGAAAACGACCCAGCGCATCATTGGGAACGGTACGTCCGGTTTACTGAAAAATGCCGAACCAGACTGACGTCTTTATCGTACCAGTTCGTGATTCCATTTTCAGAGGTTATCTGCAATCAGCCGCTCTCGTATGATCACATTGTCTGTAACCGCCGTTCTTTTGCTCTGAAAAACGTTTTCGCCAACCTAGTTTCTTTCATTCGTCTGTGATATCATACATACCAGTGTGTTGTACTTCAAGCACTTAATTACTTGTAGATCAACGTTCTCTTATTCTTGTTATATTTCGTACAGAAGGTCTTTGGTCTGATGTGACTACCTTCTTTCGCGTCTTGGTCATTCACGTTCCACCATCATATGTATATGTACAAGTTCACGCGCACTGCACCTCTACACCCTCCTTGCCCTTGCCTCTTGTCATTAGAATTCCATGTGTTCCATATGTTATTGATTGTGTCAATTTCACTATCCCAAGCTCCTCCACAAATCTAACAGCCCCGTCGCTGCAACGACGCATAATTACACGACGTATCAGTAGCTTCTGCTACCAGTCCTAGGTAACAGTGTAACTAGAGTTTTTCTGATGCCAAATATTCAGCAGGGTAGGCTCCCTGGTCCAGTTGATCGGGGGTAGTATAGTTTCAAGCTCCCCGTTGCCTACAACCTCTGGCACGGACTGGCAGCATATCACTTTCAAATGCTAGGTGTGCGGGCTTCGGGTGTATCATCAGTACTGTGTGCGCACGCAGCACCTGCCGAACGCCAGTGGCCTTCGCAGACTTCCATAAGTACTTGAAATACCCGACAGTAACCTCCACCTCTATCATCATGCATCATATATGCAGTTCTGAGGGAAAATCCATTTATCTGAGCTCTTGTCTCCCCCGCATTTACAGTGTACACTGCACATGGGAAGACAACTTCGCTTGTCAGGAGTCTCGAACCACGTCGGCAGGAACCAGGTGCTGTAATGTATATATATCTCGGATCGCATCGTAAGGCTGGGCGACGTCAGCGACAAGTGGTGGATTTAATTTAGAATGTACAGTTCAGTTTCATTCCGCGGGACGGCCTAGGACAACACTGCGATACCTAGATACAAGTCATCTATCAAGTCGGTCTGCACATTGTTCATTCATTACTACGATACTCACTCTCAGATTTCATTGGTAGATTGGCAATCGTTCGTCTATGACGATCAGACCTAACACAGTGAATCCGCAAAAACACGGGTGATAGCTAGCATGTTTAGAAATTAAAATTAAAATTGGCGCACGGTGCCCCGATACCAGTTGGGTGTAAAAGTATAAGCAGTTGGAAACTGTGGGGCCGGGCTGATGCAGTTGCTAGACTGTAGTGTTACGCCTGTCATTCGCGGTGCAAACGGCCAGGTGCGGTGTCATGACAGCGTGACCGAACGGTATATGTAGAATCATGCCGCATTATGTTACGCCGAATTCCGACGGTCAGCTTATCTCCCGACTGAACAATTGTCTTCAATAATTGCAGTGCAATGGATTAGCGGCGTAGAAGATCAGTCGAGTCCATTGAGTGCTGGCAGATCTCGAGCAGATGTCAGAACGTGATAACAGTGTATGACATTGCGTGTACCTGGTATTTTTTAACTTCCAAAATCCCCCCTTCCTACCCAATTGTGAAGGGTGCAGTCTTCTGAGGGTAGTGATGGTCTCGCTAGGGTTTGAAAGCGTCCATGTTTTGAATCACATGCGAAGTATTGTATCATCATGTCACGTTTAATCCAAGTGGGAATCAATCATGGCAAGGTCAGGCAACCGATATTGATAGCCTGGGGAGACAGGGGTTTTTCAACAAAAGCTAATGGTCAGTTCTTATAGGCCAACATACCAGTGCGCAACTCAAGACCGTGACGGTTCAAAGTCCTGGAATTGTTTTCGAGTAACAAAGTGAAGGGTCGTAAATCATTGCAAAAGGGCTATACTGATTCTTTGGAGGTAGAGGTTGAACAGTGGTTTATTTGTCTATGAGGGCAACAAGTGGTGTCACATCATGGTAGAGGCCGTGGTGGGGGATACTGGCACCATCTGAAAAGGAGAAGAAATGTCATAATGAATGACGTGTGGTGTCAGCACTGGCACATCCAAAGCAGACGGCCCCAAGATGAGCCATCAACCTCTTCGCTAGAAACATTGGGGAGGTTGTTAATACGCCATGTCAAAAGTGGAAGTCAAAGTACATTGAGACGGCACAAGTCACATCGACTCGGATGTCTCACTCATACTGGCACGTTCTTGGTCTCTCACTTCCACTGGCCTCTTCCAAACGACATCTTAACCCACCCACGCCTGTGCTTTTATATATGGTGGTGAGGCTTATATCTAACTCACAGAAGTTCTAGATCACTTGACTCTTTATAGCTTACTGCCACAAGGCAAGTAGTCAGAGCGTTTGTATTTGCATTATGCCCTCTTTCGCAAGATCCCGCAACACTGGCGGCCGCAGCGGGGACTTCGTGAGTGTTGGTTCATTTCATGGAGCCGGGGCCGGCGGGACCTTAAACAATGGCGGTCCTTCCAA
>QFEU01011482.1:0-14794 GCA_003316345.1 Tricholoma terreum
GGTTCAGTAAAAATCCAGTTTCCATATATCCTTTCTAGAGAAGTAATCTCTGTTGCTTACGTTCGTGCGATTCGACCACCTTCCAACACTTTCCTTGGCGCTGTCGCCCGAACGAGCGATAGGGAAGAACGTTTCCATCAAAAAATGTGCGGGCCCAACATAAAACGCCCAACGTGCACCGCCAGAAATTCCACCCACCCCATACACTGCTCTTTTAAGTTGTACCCCACTAAATGTCTCCAGCACCCGACTACTTCACCAATGCCTACGCACATTTACTCAACGATAAACCGCGCCGTCACCGTGATTGTGTCGCGGACGGTAGTCCCTTGGATTCTGCCTCCCCTAGCCATCGTGATGTTTACTACAACCCTCGCCTAGATCCTGCCAATTTCCTCGAAGGACCTTTGTCCTCCAATCCTGCAACTCGACTTCGACAAATGCTTGCCCGTCCGGGAATTGTTGTACATGTCATATTCTTGCACTGGTATTTCAGTGGCTAATTATACTTGCAGGTTGCTCCTGGTATTTGTGACGGCATAAGTGCACGATGCGCATTGGAGGCCGGATTTAGTTGTCTGTATCAAAGGTCACTATCAGCGTGTCATTTCGATTTATTTATTTGACCGTGACCTTGCCACAATAGTGGTGCTGCCACAACGGCTTCACGTTTAGGTCAACCCGACTTGGCTATCGCAACTCTGAACGACTTTGTAGAGGTGACCGTTGTCATAAGTATCCTTACCACCAAGGAATTTCTGACAATATGTCGTACTCTAGGCAGGGCGGATGGTTTGCAGCCTGAATCCAACGGTACCCGTAATCGCGGACGCGGATACTGGGTGCGGCGCCATGTCTCTAATTGTGTGACCAGTATAATGATTCGCTCATAGATTTGGCGGAGCAGCCATGGTCGCTCGTACCGTTCGACAATACGCAAAGGCAGGAGTCGCAGCCCTTCATATCGAAGACCAAGTACAAACCAAACGATGCGGCCATCTACTGGGGAAACAAGTAGTATCTCGTCAAGAGTTTCTCGTCCGTATCCGTGCCGCTGTGCTCGCTAGGGATTCGATACCAGGTGGATCTCACTTTGTATATATCATCCTATCCTTTTTTTTGTACCACAGACTCATGGGTGCCGTTCCAAGGTTATCATTGCTCGGTCAGATTCTGCCCAGGTTTTGGGAATGGAAGAGGCGGTCACTCGACTCAAATTGGCATCGGATGCCGGTGCTGATGTGTGCTTCATCGAAGGGGTACGAACGAGCGAATTGCTGGGGTCAACCGTTGCTGCTCTGGCCCCAAAGCCCGTTAGTAGCAACCTGACATGTTCCACCTCTGTTTTGACTGACTAGATTTTCAGGTCCTCGTCAATGTGATTTCGGGTGGTTTGACGCCATCTTTCACGACCAGTGAAGCTGAAGTTTTAGGCGCTAAAGTTATCAGTAAGCTTGGTCATTGTACACCGCGTCGAGGAATTTGTTAACTTTTCGTAGTTTTCTCCTTGGTTTCCTGTGTCGCGATGGTACACGCAGTCCGTGCTGCTATGCAGTCCCTGAAGAAGACTGGGACAGACTCGTCATCGGCACAGGGTATGGATCCCAAGGCATTCTTCGAAGTCATGGGTCAGTGCTCCTTGAGTATCCCAGCAAAAGGTTGATAATAGAGATCAACACCGTTAGGTCTGGACGATATCGTAAATTTCGACGCTGAAGTTGGCGGATCAGCGTTCCAAAGTATATGAATGTTATGTTGTGCGGCTTGGTATCTTGGTTTATCTTAATTCATTGAAGTTTAATGTATACCCGTTGTAACATCGATACCGCGAGTCTGAAGCGAGTACTTAGGTCAAAGGCTTGGTGAGCACTTTGGCACTTTATGGGCATCGATCGCAGGGAGTGTGATGTAGCATGGAGGATATATAAGACTATACTATACTCCACAACTTCTAGACCGTCCAACTCGAGCCGCTCGACGGAACACACATTAGTTAATTATAAAACTTCCGATGGCTCTCCGGCGGGCCACCGGACCGGACAGTCCTGACGATATAAGTTATAACCAACGGCGTTCCCTTATACCTCAGACGCTATCTACTTCAATTACACGCAAGCCAAGGATGTTATCTGGGAAGGAAGTCTCGCAGCATAATACCCGGGAAAGCTGCTGGATCATTGTCCATGGTGAGTGGCAAGTCTCTGCTGGGTGTGTACACTTCATGAGCTCGTCGCCTATGTGCAGGGAAGGTATATGATGTGACAGACTTTTTGGATGGTACGAAATCTCCGTTGTTAAATGGGACGAGTCTAACGAACTCCTTGACTAGACCACCCAGGTAAGAAGTGCACTGTATTGGGAGAGCAATTCACAGTGATCGTTTTGGACAGGTGGTAGCAAAATCATTCTGAAATATGCAGGAAAAGACGCCACGTAAGTGTCCTTCCAACTGTATGACGCCCCTCTGATTCGTTCATCTGACCAGACGAGAATATGATCCAATTCACCCCCCGGATGCTATCACCTCCAATTTACCCCCGGAAAAACAGTGAGCGACGTCATCTGCTCCATGAACTAGACTTACAATCTTCGTGAATGATCAGTCTGGGGCCTGTCGAAATGGACACTGTCGAAAATGTGGAGGTGAAGGTTACCGACGAAGAGAAGGCTCGCCAGCAACGCATTTCTACAAGGCCTCCCCTTAGCGAAATACTGAATTTGCATGATTTTGAAGTACTTCTTTCTCTTTGTATTGAAATTAATATCCATGTTGATTCTGATGCGATGAAGGCCATTGCAAAACAAGTTATGGCAGAAAAGGCTTGGGCGTACTACTCATCTGCAGCCGACGACGAGATTACGAACAGGGAAAATCATGCCGCGTACCATAGGTTTGAGCATCTCATTTGTTGTTGATGCTGAGCTCATTTCCCTACAGGATATGGTTTAGGCCACGCGTCCTTCGCGACGTTACAAAGGTTGACTGGTCTACCACAATCCTGGGCCACCAATCAAGCATGCCAGTCTATATTGTGAGTCATTTTTGAGCTACTGTGAAGCTGTAGTCTTAAATTTTCCAGACAGCAACTGCTTTGGGCAAACTTGGTCACCCTGATGGCGAGTTGAATTTGACCAGGGCAGCCGCGAAACATGGCGTGATACAGATGGTGGGGTCAATTAATGTCGGCTGAACTTGAATTTCACCATGCCTCTAGATTCCCACTCTCGCTTCTTGCTCATTCGACGAGATTGTTGATGCAGCTCAGCCAGGCCAAGTACAATTTTTCCAATTGTGAGTATTTGTTATTCCTAAGTCGTCAATATGTCATCGTCATCACCCTTCGCAGATACGTGAACAAAGACAGGAACATCACCAAGCGCATTGTACAACATGCAGAAGCGCGTGGCATCAAAGGATTATTCATTACTGTGGATGCACCTCAACTTGGCCGTCGAGAAAAGGTTGGTTCTAACATCATTGTACACATTAAATATACTTCATTCGAGCACCTTTCCAGGATATGCGGATGAAGTTTGAGGCCGAGGATCCATCTGAAGTAAGTAAAGCAGGATCTGGAGGAGTGGATAGGTCTCAAGGTGCAGCAAGAGCTATCAGCGTATGTACAACATCTCGCTGTCGTTTCCTTTTGCTGACGATCCAGTAGTCTTTCATCGATCCCGGATTGAATTGGGATGACCTAAAGTGGTTCAAAAGTATAACTCAAAGTATGATTCTATCTAGACCTCCCAATTACACAATGATCACGCCTACGATCCAGTGCCTCTAATGTTGAAGGGCGTTCAGTGCTGGGAAGTACGTAGAGTTCGACTTCGAGTCAACAATATGTGAACCACAATCTTCTTTTCAGGATGCACTGCAGGCGTTTGACTTGGGTCTTGCGGGCGTGGTTCTCTCAAATCACGGTGGCCGTCAACTCGATTTCGCTCGCTCTGGCATTGAAGTTCTCGTTGAAGTTGTTGAGATGCTCAAACAAAAGCGTGGGCTCACGTTCCCGAACGAGAAATTCCAGTTATTTGTCGATGGGGGTGTGCGGAGAGCGAGTGATGTCTTGAAAGCGGTCGCGCTTGGTGCTACAGCAGGTCACTATCAATTGTTTATAACTCTCCTATTAGCTGACATTGGATTTGGGCAGTGGGGGTTGGACGCCCTTTCCTTTATGCTTTTTCATCTTATGGCCCAGAAGGAGTAGACAAGGCTCTGCAGATATTGCACGTACGTTATGTTCAGTCAATTCTAGATTTGGTGTAACGGCATCACCCTCAGGATGAATTTGAAATGAATATGCGCCTGCTAGGTGCTCGCACCATTCGGGAAGTTGTACCTGAGATGGTTGACGCGTCGAATATGCACAGTCATGTTGCTACTGTGCCAGTAGATCGACTCTACGAAGGCAACTGTAAGTCTATCAGTTGATTGATCTCGACCTTTGATTGATCTCCCAAATCAGATGAGAATCTCAGCTTTGCGCAATTGAGGACGAAATTGTAGTGAACCTGTCAAATATCTATACTTATCTACTTTAAATAATATACGCACCATCATTTCCTAGTTCTAGTGGAGTAACCAACTTGTTGGTCCTATTGATGATCTAGTTAGTATGTCATTAGGCACTGGTGAGCGGTTGAATTAGATCATCGACCAAATACATAATGCGTGTCGCCGGCTTCCACGAACGCACCGTTATCCTTCAGGCAAGCAGTTCTTCGTGGACATTGAAATGGCTAAAACGTTCTTGAAATTAGACCTGCCCAAATGAGCAGTGCTTTTGCAGACTAACCGAACGATGCTGCCCACTTCATGGCATATTCCCTCGCCGTTTTCTCCCCACTTGACAATCCATCTCCCGATAATATTTGCATCTTTGTCAGTGGTTTCAGCCACTGTTTCCTCGTGACCTAGTGCGATAGACTTGCTGTCGGGAAGCACCACCCTCTCTGCGAGTTCCCACTTTGCAAATGGCCGTTTCGTCTGGACCAAGAATGTTGCATCGTAAACCTATAGACTTTCAGTGGCATGTGAAGAGAAACGGTCTAAACCACTAACTCGAGTGATTCTTGGACGGAGAAGAATATCAAAAGTAATCATCTCGATTCCTTCCGCGCCGCCATTTTCCTCCGGAATAAGGCGTCTAAGTTTGGCAACGTATGGCTTAGCGCACCATCCAACCAGTGCTGTGCTGAGGCCTGATGTTCCTATTATCATTGACGCCAATGCCACTCGGGCCGTAGTAGGGAGGTTTGACTCTACTATAAACATGATAGGAGCCAGCGTGGATGAGAGCACGAGGGATGATAGCGAGAATATTTTAAGTCGTCGAAAGGTCGATGCCAATGGCCCAAGATACATGAATCCAGGTTTTAGTGTTGGCGTGGTATGCTTAGGTACAGTTCCAGAAGGGGTCGAAAGCATGCGCTGCTGCACCAGAGATGAACTGGAAGCAAATTTTAGTTTAGCATGGAAGGAAGTGTGTAACCGAAGGCATTTCGAGCGGGCGAACGCTGATGGTGGTAGAGACCTTGTAAAAAAGATCCGACACGACATGGGGGTTCTCTTGCAATTTCTAGCAAGGTTTATTGCGGTGGCACGTGGCGTAAGTAGATTGAGTGATCGAGAAAGGCTCAAATTTCAAAGGTAAAGCAGTATGGAATCGCCAATTTTTTATTCAAAAGCTGAATTCATAGAGACTGTATGGCTATTCTTTCATTCTCCCGCGAGCTTCTCACATAAAACCAGGATACAGGGAACAAGGTATCTCGACGCGCTACCATCGCCGGCCCTCAAAATATCATCCTCGGCGGTAAAACGATTATCTCGAGCGGGGCAATCATACGTGGTGATCTGAGGCGTACCGGTCCCGGACATGCTGTTGTAATCTCGCTAGGGAGGTATTGTCTGGTCGGAGAAGGCTGTGTCATGAGGTATATCCTTTCTGTCTTCAAACCTCCTTTGAGTTCGCGTGTTCAATAAGCTATTCAGACCACCATACAAAACCTATCGCGGAAACTTTAACTATTACCCTATGAAGGTAGGAGATCACGTTCACATTGGGCCCAACTCTGTCGTAGAAGCTGCAACCATTGGAAACCATGTCGAAATCGGGAAAAATTGTGTCATTGTCAGTTGAACTACATGTCAGACCTCTGGCGCATTCATTCACTCCCCTACAGGGCAAGTTCGCGATAATCAAGGATTGCGCAAAAATCGCCGACAACACTATCGTGCCACCAAATACGGTCATTCCAGCCTTGGCGCTTTTCTCTGGTGCACCAGGTCTGCCGTATAATACATAGACTGACTGCCTTTCAACTCAAGCGGTTCTTCATTTCCAGGTCGATTCATCCAAGATCTGCCAGAATCCACGCAAGAGGTGATAGAAGCCCAAACAAAGCAATTTTACACACGTTTTCAACCTCTAGATCGGTGATATGTTATATATTGGTTCACCCATCATCATGCGAGTCTAGAATACAGAATACCATTATTTCCGTGCCCTAATACTAATAGTATCAAGTCTGCAGTGATATCCCGCCACGATCATTTCCCATACTTCGGGGCGATGAGACTACCCTGAGGACGATCAGATGCACTATTTCAGTGTGGGCGATCTTCCAAGCATTCTGGCATTGCGCGTGTCTTTGAATAATCAACATATCGTAGCAGTTCAAGTGGACACCTGGGTGTTGTATTGTAGTTGTCATAATACGAGGTCTTGGCAGTTGCGCGTCCTTCACCCCATGAGTACGCAAATTTCCAAATCATAGTAATGATTGAGTAGTGGGGTTGAATATTGATTGAGTAGACGATATTGTAATGTTCGTAAGTAATATATGCCGAAGGATACTTTTGCGAGTATAGTCTATCATATGCACGGGGAATAGGAGAAACGACAGTGAGTGCAGAGGGAGCGAAACCGAGGGGATCAGTTGAAAAGGAGGGCGAGAAGAGTCTAATCTTTCTTCTCTTCCTTCTTCTCTTCCGTTGACTCCGACGATTGCTCCTGCGCCTGGTTCTCAGCGTTACGTTTCTCGTAAACCTTAACGAAGGCTCAGCACCAGGTTTTCGACGAATATAATAATCACTAACCTTCTGGAAGAGCCCTAATGAAGCCTGCTGGGTTTCATTAATCTTCTCCCGGATGGCATCGGCGGTGATAGTTGCATCAGCAGCCTGACCCTTGACGGCGAGTTCCCTGAGCTCGGAAATAAGCTTGGTGACCTTCTCTTTCTCAGTCGCATCGAGTTGATCCTTGAACTCGTTCATAGCTTGGGGGAAGAGAACGATTACTCTAAGCAATGACGTGGCACGGTACTTCTCATACCTTTCTCCGTGTCTGCACAGACAGAATCCGCCTTGTTAGCTTCCTCGATGAGAGCTCTGCGGGTTTTGTCAGTTTCCGCATATTGTTCAGCATCAGCGACCATCTTTTCGATATCCTTGTCGTTAAGTCCAGATGAGGACGCAATTGTCATTGATTGATCCTTGTTAGTCGCCTTGTCCTTTGCCGAAACGTTGACAATGCCATCTGTGAAAATTATGGTCATGCTTTCATATCATGTCACTAAAGTGACGCACCAGCATCAATGTCAAATGTGATCTCTATCTGAGGAACGCCCTTAGGTGCTGGTGGAATGCCGACGAGATTGAAGTTGCCGAGGAGCTTGTTATCACGAACGAGTTCACGTTCACCCTGGTAAATCTTAACTTCTATGGCTGTTTGTCCATCAGCCGCGGTCGAAAAGGTTTGAGATTTCTTCGTTGGGATCGTAGTATTGCGCCCAATGAGTTTTGTCATAATGCCACCGAGGGTTTCGATACCTGGAAATGACAATCAGATACAGAAGGTAGGAAATGCGAAGAACATACCTAATGACAAGGGAGTGACATCCAGCAGCAAGATGTCCGTCACGTTGCCAGCCAAGACACCACCCTGGATAGATGCACCGATGGCCACTGCCTCGTCAGGATTCACGCCTTTGCTCGGTTCACGGCCAAAGATAGACTTGACGGTCTCTGCTACACGAGGCATGCGCGTCATACCGCCGACCAAGATGACTTCGTCAATTTCATTGGCTTTGACACCAGCATCACTTAGAGCCTTCTTGCACGGGTCAACAGTGCGCTGCACCAACGGTGCAACAAGACTCTCGAATTGAGAGCGCATTAATTTTGTATTGATATGCTTCGGGCCAGAAGCATCCGCAGTGATGAAGGGCAAGTTGATCTCTGTCTGAGCGGTGGACGATAGTTCAATTTTGGCCTTCTCTGCAGCCTCCCGAATACGCTGGATAGCCATACGATCGCTCTTCAAATTGACACCGGTCTCCTTCTTGAACTCATTGAGAATGAACTCAACAAGGACAACGTCGAAGTCTTCGCCACCAAGATGGGTGTCGCCATTTGTAGACTTGACCTCGAAAACACCCTTCTGCATCTCCAAGATAGAGATATCAAAAGTACCTCCTCCAAGGTCGTATACTGCGATGACAGATGACTCGGCGCGATCGAGACCGTAGGCAAGTGCAGCGGCAGTGGGTTCGTTAATCACTCGAAGCACATCTAAACCAGCGATTTGACCAGCATCTTTGGTTGCTTGCCGTTGAGCATCGTTAAAGTAAGCGGGGACCGTGATGACAGCGTGGCTGGCATTTAATATTATTTTAACATTCTATTATGGAGCGGAGAGCGACTTACTTGACTTTCTTGTTCAAGTACTGTTCTGCTGTATCTCGCATCTTCGTCAGGACCATCGAGGATAGCTCCTCCGGAGACTGCAGAGAACGTCAGTCCCAAGTCAAACAACGACTATTGCACTCACAAACTGTTGTCTTTTGCCACCATTGTCTACCTCGACCGCGGGTCGAGCGTCAGGCTTTTGGACTATAGTGAATGGCCTGGTATATAATGAATTTCAATGCTGAAAGTAACTGGCCTAAAAAGGATTCATACCAGTGTTTCGTGTCCTCCTGCACCTCTTTATCCATGAATTTACGACCTATCAACCGCTTGAAGGCAAAGACCGTGTTGGCAGAGTTGACAACTGCCTGACGCTTTGCAGGCAGACCAACGAGGCGTTCACCGTGCTTCGTAAAGGCAACGACAGAAGGAGTCGTCCTAGCGCCTTCCGCATTCTCGATGACTCGGGAGGTCTTACCCTCCATGACGGCCACACAAGAGTTGGTTGTCCCCAAATCAATGCCAATGACCGGTCCTAGAAGTGATATGAGTTGGAAGAGCTGGTCTGCAAGTATGTGGACGTACCGTTGACTTTCGAATTCATATTTCGTGCCATGAGATGGCGCGGAATATTCTACAGAAAAGTTAAAGACGGATAAGAAGACAGAGGAGAGAAGGGTACTTGCATTGAAAGACCGGACAGCAGATTTTGGGAAGGAACGAGCAACGAACATGGTGGTTAGAGCTTGAGAGATGTGAAGTTCGAATTTTTTCTGCTTGCGTATGTAATTTTGTTTCCGTGTTTGCCGAGCGGATTTCTCCGTGTGTAGCACGTGATGCATTGATGCGTGTGACTCTGTATAGCTGAGGCTACTGTATCATCGTTCATCTCTGGTGAAGTCCACGACGGCTATTGGTATGTCCGGTACACCACCGAACGCGATCGGCGGGGAGTATGGTGAAATCAGGGCAAATATTGACATTTCGAGTTTGAATGCCTATCTTCTCGCGCACGCATCTTCAATCCAGACACCCATCAATGTGAAGCAGTTTAAAGTACGTTTCATGCGCTTTTGAATCGACTGCCTACCGAGCGGAGGTTTAGTTTGGTCAGGTATGGTCCTATGAGTCCTGTCCACCAATCCGAACTATAACTGGTACTGTGTCAGTCTAACCCCACCTATCTCTTGACGGATGTCAGGTATGTAAGCTTCTATGTTCTGGTTTTGTCAAGTTCGTGCAGTTGAACCGAGAATAGAAACCGGAAATTCGTTTTGCGAAAGAAACCTGCGGGGCAGCTATTATCGAATACTGCCCATCAAGTAGAACGTGAATATACCATGTTGGACGCCCTTCACAAACATAATATAGATCCCTCGACCCCTCCCGGACGAAGGGTACCTGTCCCCGTCCCTATATTACTTTGCCAGGATAGCTCAGTAATCGGGACCCCCTTCTACGTAATGGAATTTCTGGACGGCCGCATCTTCACCGATACACAAATGCTCGAAGTCTCTCCACAGGATCGGCGTGAGTGGTAAGTCCCTCCCAGTGAGGCCTCTTATATATCTGTTTCAATCGTGAACCAGTTGGCTTTCCGCTGTGCAGGCACTTGCAGCCTTAGGATCTATCTCTCCGTCGACTATCGGTTTGTCGAATTTTGGACCCTCAACAGATTACTTCCCACGGCAAATCAAGTCCCTGTCTCGTGTTTCGAGGGCCCAGGCCGCAGCCATTGATGTCGAAAGTGGCAAACCAATAGGGGACATACCACTTTACCGCGAAATGATTGTTTGGTACCAGCAAAATCTCCCAGACGAGAAGAAATTCGGACTGCGGATCGTTCATGGGGACTACAAGTTAGATAATCTGGTTTTTCATCCGACAGAAAATCGTGTCATTGGTATCCTTGATTGGGAGTTGTGCACACTTGGCTGTCCAGTAATATCTTTCTGGGTGTTCCAGCTACCCAGCACTTATTCTTTTTTGGCAGCTAGCAGATCTTGGGAACTTGACACAACCATGGTCTATAAACATGAATGACATTCGGTCGGATTTGTCTTTCACCATACAGGGGTTTAAGGGAACGTCTCAAGCTGTCCCCATCGCACTGGAAGACCTCGAACAAGAATATTGCAGACTTACAAGTCAGCCATATCCCATTCGTGAAATGGTCTTTGTCCGAAGCTGGATGTTATTCCGAGTACGTCGATGCGATGTGGTGTATATGTCAGACTAACGGGACTGTATCCAAGCTGTCAGTCATTTCGCAAGGAATTGCGGCACGATACGCACGCCGTCAAGCTAGTTCGGAACATGCCCACCTCCACGCACTCGGATTTCCAGTGATCGGCAAGCTGGCAAGGATCGTTCTGGAAGATGAGGGTATAGTGCTCCATCAGAAGCCGAAGCTTTGATGCACTCAATGTAACTTAGTGGTAGCCTCAGCCACAATCCCATGCGAATGTGAGTATGAAAGAAAGAACTATCATTGTAAGCCTTGGGGTATCCTCTATATTCTCTATTACGTTTCTCCAGAAAGTTTTCGGGGTCCACGTCACCGCAAGCGAGAGATTCCAGGATCCCGCTCTGCACTACCAAGTGCATCACGTTCATCTCTGTATGGCGTTGCTGTGAAGAAGTTCACCATCAGAGACCAGAAGTTATTTCCGCTCAAAGATTTGTCGTTCTGGAAGACAGACTCGTCCGCAATTTTTGCCAACCTTCGCGCCTCTTTCGTGTCTCTTCTTGAGACAATGCTACTTGGCGGAGGACGTTCTTGCTCATCAAGGGCCCATGCCCAACCCCAATGTTCTGAATCTAAAGAATCATCGGCATCTCCGTTTCTTGTTCTCTCGTCCCTTGTCGTGTCTTTGAATGTGGTGGTATTTTTGGATCGCCCGAGCGAATGTTGCAAAGCATCCATTTTTCGCTTTGTTTGACTTCTGTCCAGCTCCAGGTTACGAAGACGATGTTTATCAATGGCTTTCGTGGAACTCCTGAACTTCTTGTCGAACTTGGCCCGCGCGTCGAGATACCGTCGAATTGCATGCTCTGACAGCTTCCCTATGCTATCTGGCGGAACATTACATGCAGCCAATTCATGTTCAGCTTCAAGACAGCGAATGACTCCCTGTGTGGAAATACGCTCGCGGATCATGTTGTCAGGCCATAGACTAAGGTTCTGGAGGTGGTGTCAAGCAGACCTGAGGAGGGGACTATTCTATGCGTACCGATGCGGCATCGTAAACATCAGGATCGCCAGCGGTGCGGCTATCAGGTTGACGGGAAGGCGAAGAAGTCCTGAAACGCGGGCCGCCGACATCACTAGAGCCAGATGTATTTAAGTCAACTCTATTGCCTTGCCGTAAGAAGTCAGGCTCATTGTGGATGACCGTAATATGATCGTCACACATACTGGACCTTGATCTACGGCACACCATCGTCAGTGCGCGGTGGATTTCAGTCGAAGGTGACTGCCCCAGCGAAGACAACGAGACACTCTTCCGGACCTCGTCAAACTTCTCGTCACTCGGTGTCTCCGTTTGATTACCTAGTTGCAGCGAGTCTGACGGTTGAATATTTGGTGCCGTTGAAAGGGATGCACGAAGTGGGCTTGAGGGACTTGTGACCATTCCAGTGACATGTTTGCAAAAGGTTGCAATGGCTCTGAAGCAGAACTTTGCAGGAGTCGTGAAGGCGAACAACACTGGTAGAACATGAGCGGTGTCTGCATGATTGCATGAATACCCTTCAATTGTCGCGAACGGGGAACGACCCACCATCATACACTTGCAGATGAACCTTTGTTGGCCCATATCGACCTTCGATGTTCACGAGAGGTGGATAAAAGGTTCGTGCACCGTCTCGGATAGGATATCTCTCGGGATTGGCAGCCTTGTGAGCGCTGAAAACACACTCGTTCACCAATTGCAGACGCCGCGTATCCTTCGCCTCGACTCACACGTAAATTATTTCATCCCTCAGAACCTCTTTATCACTGGCAATGATAAGTAGTGGCGGAAGACCACCGAGATAGGACACCACTGGGCTAACCAGGGGATGTACCAGAAGACTATTCTGAGTGTAGAGATGAACTTGCTGATCGATTGTCAATATTTCGCCGGTCCGTGCCACAATGGATACCATTTCGTTACTTGGCGAGCCTAACTCGGGGGGCGAAGTGGTCGTCCCCACATCAACAACTCCAGATCGGTCGGGTGCCGTGGTAGCAGCGTGGTCACGTTTCTGTGGCTCTGCGTGAAAAATCTGGCGGATGCGAGATCTGAGGGAATTATGGATTTTGTTAGACATGTCATCAGAAGGTGGCGGCCACAAAACGCTGGGTTTCTGCATAGAGAGCCCCCAGGAAGGGATAACATCCTTTGGTAACTGAGTCAAAAGAAATGACCTAAACAAAAGCAAGGAAGAGCTCACAGTAGCTGTATTAGTGTGTATACTAGGAAAGGAATGGGTGAAGTCACACCACGGCGAGACCAGGACCCCACCAGCGGGCATAGGTAAATTTGTGTCACGAATTATTTGAAGAAGGGCGAGTGAGAGACCTCCCCCTGCAGAATCTCCTGAAATTACGATATGTGATGGATTCACGGCACAATGCGCGGCGCCGGCAGGCGGCCTGATAAGAAAAAGATCTGGGCAGCCCATGTTAACAGACGCAAATGCGACACTCGTCAAACTCACATGCAGCGAGCAAGTCATGAAGTGCGCAAGGAAAGGGATATTGTGGGGCAAGGCGGTAATTTACAGCTACGTGTTGGCTTGAGGATAACAACGCTCACTGATTGCCTATCTACGCACCGAATACTCGACCATTGATTTTACGAGCATGTCGTTGGATACTGTAACTAGATCAAGGGATCAGTCCATGACCAAACGAAGACAGCAATTGTTTACCGCTCTTGATCGACACTTCCAAAATAATAACCGCCTGATTTGTATCAGAGGGAATAGTTTGTGTCAAGGAATAACATATACCTCCGTGGGCATACAAAATACATCGCATCGCATCCATTTCCTTGTTATAGGTTCCACCACTTTCGGGGAACACATCAGCACGAGGATTGTTGTTGGATCCCCCCATTGCCTGTTGCATTTTATGTCGTCGCTTCGCCTCCCTCCAGTCCTTCTTCGTAGATATCCATTGAGCATCAACCCTGTTGAAGTAAATGTGGGGAACTCTCGGCGGAAATGTTTCAGCTACTCAACCCTTCTAGACCACGGACTTGCCACCATTTAACACCACCGACGACTCGCCGGGCAATATCTTCTCCGCCAAATGCCTTGACAAGATGTGACGCGGCTTCATCACAACAGGACATAGGCACAATAAGCCTTACGACATGTATCCATGGTGGGGATGGTGTACGGGTATTTGAAAAGCCTGAAAACAGGGTAGACCAAAAGTCCGTACTACCCGTGGCAAACTACCGACCTTGGACATCCTCCACCGTATGACTGTAAGGAATAGTTGTAAAATAGACTCGAAAAGTCTAGAACACGTACTAACTGGCAGCACGCAAAAATGCCTTGCGTTTTGTTGTCAGACTACCCAGGATCTGAATGTTGCCCACATACCTTCACGACATTGAAGATCTCGTCGTACAGTAACTCGTTTTGGTGTAATTGAGTGATCGATAGGTTCCGATCCTGGGAATCGCGCCGAAGGCGCTCGAAGTAGTGTTTGATTAGTGTCTCCAAAAGCAGCGGCCCTACTCGAAGTCCCATATCTGTCGTCAGAGAATTGACGGGCATCTCTTTCACCCTAGGCTAGTGAGCAATGACCGGGGTGTGTTCGTTCGCTTAACAGAACTCCAGTGACTTGAACTTGAGGTACAAGACACGGCATCATGTGGTGTCCATTGTAATATTGTTACCGTGACTGTCGGGCGTTTGGTGAGTATGTATTATTTTATCTATTATTATAAACAAGTGATCGGCGGTGATGCAGTAAATGAGAAACTGCCAGTGTGTGCCATATTCCTCACACAAAACTTTGAGCAATTCTGAGTTGATAGGGAAGCAGTCTGCGTAGTGGAAGGTGTCGAGGAAAGGCATGGATTGTCACCAAATTCAATC
>QFEU01011495.1:0-13312 GCA_003316345.1 Tricholoma terreum
GAAAATGAAGATGCTCTTCTTTCGAAGCGGGCAAGGGATAAAAGGGCCAGAAAAGTTTCACTCGAAAAAACACCTCTGTATCAAAGTGATGACATGGAGATCGACGGCAGTGAGGCCGACGACGAGGTAGCAGAACTTAAGTCTATCTCACGTGGAAAGAAACGAGATCGGGCAGCTGCGGGTTCGACCTTTGGCGGAGATGACGAGGACAGTGCACACGAGGCCGAGGCCGAGACCGAGGACGATATCAAAGCACGCAGGCGCCGCCGCAAGCGGAGGACTGTCGGAAAACGGAAGTCAGATACAGGCAGCTCATCGCGTGGCAAAAAGCGTGATCGCGACGTCGAGGAAGGTGACAGTGATCTCGAAAGTCTTGATGGAGAATTGGTCAAAGTTCCACGCAAGAAGAGAGGGAAGAGATTGGTCCCTAGTTCAGTGCAGAATGAAGAGGAGAGAGGCAGTGATCTATCAATGGACGAATCACAATCATCATCTACCAGGGGAAGAGGAAGACGGATAGGCGACGAATGGGAAAGCAATGGGGTCATGTTCAAGATCGGGCCCAATGGTCAACGCCTTCGTCAGGCCTTGATTAAAAAGGCAAGGCAAAAGTTTAACATGGTACATTATCTCGTTGACCTCTTGTTGATCCTCATGTTGACTAATTAATGATATCTGTGATGACAGCCCATTGACTCTCAACATCCGGACCGAGAAGCCAATCTCGAGGTTTGTGTCGAAACATGGCTCACTGAGGACGAATTCAAAGAGACGAAGGCTCAGCATTTACTAGCCTGGCAAGATTCACCCAAGGCTTCTACAGAACCTGAGAGTCGCCCTGTTGAAGTTAAGGTTTGTGGTCATCTTGCCTTTATGTGTATAATGGTTCAAGTAATGCATACGTTGCTAGGATCTTCCGTCACCGCCTCCTGCTGGAAAAAACCTTCTCTGGAGATCCAGGTCGGCGGCTCCTTCCCCACTCTCACAACTTCCCGCACAAAGCACACCTCCAGGTACACCTCCGAGGCAAATTGATCCTTACCGCCAGTCTGTTGCCACAAATGTTGGTCTCCGCCTTAATCCATTCCAACAGAAGGAGGGCTTTGGGAAACGTGTCGCATCCGGAGCTCGTGTTGCGTCGGTCTTTAGTGGTCATGGCACGTCTTTAGGTCCTGCGTCGCTTGGACTTACGGACAGCACCAACGGCAGCCCGCGTAATAGTTATAAAACATTTTCTAAATGGGAAAAACAAGATCTAGAAGCAAAAGCTATGATGAAGATGAGGGAGGCTAATATGAAGAAGCAGGCCGAGAAGGAAGAGAAGGAGAAGGAGGCGAGGGAGAAAGCCGAGAAGGAGAGGAAGGAGAGGGAAGCTGCTGACGCCGCTGCGGCAGCAGCAGCGGCCACGAAATCCGTTCCGACCATAACCATTACGACGCCAGCAGAAGCAAAGCCTGCTCAGACTGAGGCCAAGCCCCCGACATTCTCGTTCGCACCCCCTTCGACATCTTCCGAATCCACCAAGGATGCTGGCAAACAGACGTCATTCTTTGGTCCGCCACCAGGTGCTTCTGCATCTTCGTTTACCCTGGGTAATGCACCGCCACTAGGGTCTGAAGATAAGCCACCTGCCAAACCTGCCGCTACGCAGCCTTCGACTTCGGGCCCAACTTTCTTCACGAACCCATCTTCTGGACTGCCGGCTAAGCCTACACCCCCGCTTTTCAGCAGCACTTCGACGGATAACAAATCTCAGCAGTCAAAGCCTCAGAGCTTTTCTTTCCCTGCGCCTGCGAAGCCAGCAAACGTCCCTACTGCTGGAAATCGTTCGGCCTTTACACTCGGCCCAACCTCTTCCCAACAGCCCCAAACATTGGGTCAAAAAGATGGACAGGCTACATCAGGTGCAGTGGGCGGATCCCTATTGTCTAGAGTCGCATCTTCAACCCAGCCTGCGGCCCAGCCCCAACAGTCTACCTCTGCATTCACATACAACAAGCCCGTTGCTAGTGAAGCCCAAGGTTCTGCACCGGTGTCCAGCAACACAACTGCGCCTGCTCCTGCCTCGGCACCAGTAGTCACCTCCACTGGCGCGACGACCAAGCCGAAATTCGATTTTGGGATTTCCAACAAACCAACCAGTTCGGTTCCTGCGCCTTCATCTTCTACATCTTCCTTAAGCGGCGCCCTTGGTAACAATGCCGGTAAATCTGCTTCCACCCCATTGTCTTTCACCTTCAAAACCCCTGCTGCGCCCGCTAGTGGCACAAGCACTCCACCAACAGCACCTAAATTCAGCTTCGCTGCGCCGTCTTCTGGCACGGCAGCTAGCGGGACAAATATATTTGGAGGAAGTACGGCGCCGACACCTGCTACGGTGCCCCAGTCTGCTGAAGCTCAAACAAAGGCTCCTGCATTTGGTGCAGCGACTTCGTTCACTTCGGCCTCTGGTGCGGCCCCATTTGAAGGAAACAAGGATTCTGCTGTCACTCCCACTTCCACCATTCCTCATTTCGGTGTAGCCCAGAAAACAGTATCTCCATTCGGTGGCCCAATCAATTCCTCGTCCACCTCCCCATTCGGTACGCTTGGAGGAAGTACTACCTCAGCAGCCGCAGGTTCTCAGTCGACTGAACCACAAAATAAGCCATCTGTATTCAGCATGAATCCTTCGTCTGCTTCTCCTTTTGGTACATTCGGGGGAGATAAGGCACCTCAGTCGAATGACACTGCAGTTAAATCGGCATTCAGCGGATTCGGCAATGGGACGCAGGGAGTCTCTCCTTCGCCTTTTGGTTCGAATACTGGTTCAGGGGCTAGTTCAACTATGTTTGGTGCGAGTGGAACTTCTGGAAACAGTGGAGCTGCAGAGGCACGGTCCACCACTCCTTTCTCCACTCCCGTCAGCACAGGAGAAGCTCCCAAATCCGTCTTCTCGTTTGGAAGTCAGACAACAACAGCACCCGCTTCAGCGGCACCTACCAATGGAGCGCCGTCACCGTTCTCAGCATTTAAGTTTGGTGATACGTCGAAGACCTCGACGACCACATTTCCGCAGGCCCCACAGCCTGCCGCTGGACAATCAATCTTTGGCGGTATGACTACGGGCACTACACCGTCTGCTTTTGGATTTGGCGCCCCTACATCTACAAGTAATGGTGGTGCAACCGGGAGCTCTAATCCGTTCGGCCAGCAACAACAGTAATCAGATTCGCATGAAACACATTTTATACCTTCTTCATTTCTTGGCAGGCATGTATATCATTGTACTTTAGACGAACACAGGGATACATAATATCCACAATCTAGTTCTGAATGTTTCTCATATTTCTAACTTATGTCGTGATGCACGGTGGACAACCTATAAACGTAGTGCTTCCATTTGTTGAATAGGAGTGTGCCAGTGGCTGACCAGAGTCTCGTATGTTTTGTTTTGGCGTACTAATCTCCTTTAACTCGGCTCCCATTCTCCCATAATTCTCGGTTCATCTGATAGTTCTTTGCTGGAACCTATTGCTCACAATGCTTGCAGCAAATGCTTTTGAGACTCCTCGTCCTCGCCCACCTGCCAAAGTTCGCCGTTCTGTGTCTAAGCCGAACTCAACTCCACCTCCATCCTATGCTGCTGCTTTCACCCCACAAGGGGATTCTCGTCGAGATACCATTGGATCGTCCTTGCCGGCCACTCTTCAGCGGGTACGGTGGGATAAGGACAATTCCGATGGAGACACTCCGGCGCTGTCTCCACCCGTCGAAGACGACATGGAGTGGATGGATGAGAAATCACGGGAGGAATTATCGGAGCTCCTCGTCAAAGCTGACGGCCTCATCAAAGAGCGAGAAAATGGCACGTAACGCCAGGCCCCCCTCGTACGATGCAGTTGGCTGACAATGTCCTAACAGAGCTTGGACACGTCTCCGCAGTGTGCAAAACTCTATATGACAGCAACGTAGTCATCAAGATTAAACATGAAGCTTTACTCGCTCGCCTTCCGTCATCTTCGCCATCTCGCTCACCATCCCCGGAGCCCTTGCCATCCCGTTACAGTATCAGCCTTTGTCGGCCCGTTTCCGAGTACAGCAGCTCTCCCCTTGTCACGACTTCCAAGGTTCATCCCCGTAAAATTTCCGTCTCTACATCTGAGATATCCCACCTTGCGGACCAGAATGCTGAACTTCTTGATAAATTGGAAAAGCTAGAGTCCGACTCGTTTAGTGCGGATCAGTCTGGCCGACGAGAGTTGAAGCGACTGGAGAAAGAGATCTCGGCTCTTAGGGAGGAGTTAGAGAAGACTCAAGCGAAAAGCGAAGAGTTGGAGGAAAAGGCAAAGGCAGGATTTGCGTGGGATTCAGAGAAGGTTGTGCAGGAGGTCTTGAGGAAGAAATCGGAGAGGGAGGAAAGATTTAGGGCAATGAGGAACCTTGGGCAAGGCTTGCCGAGCGAGAACGAAGGAGATTCGGAGATTAGGGACTTTGCGCCCGAAAGCTCATTCTATCCGCCCGGAGACACTCCCAGAAGGGCTTCGGGTACGCCGTTCAGGCGTCCACTTGCACAGAACCCTCCTGTCTTGTCTACTCAACCGGAACCTTCTCTGATTTCGCAACTGTTGTGCAAGATACAAGAGTTGGAACAAACGAACGTCCGGATTATCGAGCAGCAGACTGAAACGGCGATCCAACTAAATGTTATGCAGCGAGAGACGGAACACATGACGCGCGTTTACGAGTGCTTTGCGGATGATAATCCTATCGAACTTGCCCCTGATTTCGAACCCGCCACCGAAAGTGCAGAATTGCCTTCCCGCGAGGACACGATTCGATTCAGGAGTTTCAAGCGGAATCTTGGGGTTCAGCCTATAGGCGTGTTACCTGACAATTTTGACAGGAGCGTAACACATCCTCGAATTATCTCCAAAACCCGCAAGTCTGTGATGGGTCTCTTCGATGCCAATGCGGAAGCGAAGTTGCAAGCAGATTTCAAAGCGGACCAGCGGGTCTTCAGTCTCCCGATACCATTTGCCTCATCTCCTTGTAGCGAGGGCCATCTCACAACTCGTTCAACAAGCACAGGACTGTTCTCCCCTGCACTATCAACACTCAGTCTGTCGTCGCGATCTCAGGATCCTGATCCCTTTGACAGCAAGCGCCCCACTCTCCAGGCTGAATTAGAAAATGAGCTCGGCGATGGCTGGGCTGTTAACCCTGGTCATCATCCCCGCCAGTCAAGCAGCCTGTACAGTTTCGGTCGGCTATCTGCGCCTCCTTCCCCATCCCCGTCCCCTGCTCGGTTACCGCATGACCGACTTGTCCCTTCGTCACACGAACACGAGACCCCATTGTCTGTCCCCGTTTCCGCGAACGACGCTATGTTGAGACTCTCCGTTGAGCCTCCCACTCCCGAAGACCATAAGGGTTCTGTCAGTAAACAGACGAAGAGATATCATCTTATGTCAGAGACCATCCGCTCGAGGACAGGCCGTTGGGTTGACGGGCGATTCAAGGACCCAGGCAGCATCAACACCAATGCTCACGACAAGCAGGTCGTATCGACTCCCTCAACACCAGTTCCGGATCGGCTGGTCCACGCATTCGATGCAGCTGTTGAGAACTTTACACACCGGATGAAGATATCTGACGGCCCTTCTCTGTTCAACGAGGATACTACGGCCCTGCCGCATGAGAAAAAGAGACCTCATGGGTTAGCCGCCGTCATGCTCGAGATGTGGCTGTGGATGCAGTTCGCTATCATCATTATGGTGTTCTTGTGGACAATGGCAAAACGGGGCCCCAAGTCGGTCTTGGGTCATTCGGGACATCGCAGGGTGTCATCGACGTCGTAGGTGTGGATAGTATGTATCTTTCCTCCTCGAGATCTCTTTGTAGTTTCTTTCTGTGATCTACGTACCTATATTAGTCCATACCCCATTGCAGAATATCCGAGTCCTGTTGCACATTTAGTATATCGCAGACTTTGTATGATCATCCAGTATATATCGAATCGCCACATAAGACTTATAGAATTTGTGACAAGTCAGTACTATCCTGAACATTCGAAATCACAGGAATCAGAATTTATAGGATGACTCAGTATATAAACGTTACAACAAGAAATGGTGGTAGTTCTAGAAGTATTCTAAGAACTATCCACCCTTCAGAAATGGTGTGGCATACCCCATGGGTACAATCACAGAGATTGCAAATTTACCAAAAGAGTTTCACGCCACAACACCAGTTCGACATGCACCAGGGACGATTTCGGTCTGGGATATCATTAATATATATCATTCTGTGCGTGTCGTTTATATACTTATGAAACCCGTGGTGGGTGCGGCAATTAACTACTGTCAGATACTCAGTATCAACTGAATGCCGTGAGGGATCATCGAAAGAGTAAGTGAAAATGAGATCGTCATGAGGATGCCGTGATGCCACCATTATGGCCAAAAGACCGTCGGTAGATATGCAGGGAGATAATTCGAGCGTTGTCAAATCGGGACAACAGTCCTGTAAGGTTTCTTGCGTTTTCACAAGACAGCGAATGGTGATGTTGGATACCCCTCTCTGACCGCTCGCCACGTCAAAACGCTCTCTGGGGTTCCGAATCACGAGACCTTTCGAAGAGAAGTTCACCGCTCACAGGCAAGCAGCAAGTTCCCGTTCCAGTAGGACAACGCCGATGAGGGATAAGGTCTCGAGGCGACACCCCGATCCAGTAAGCAAGGTCTCCAGTCCAATATCGGGGAGCGGTTCGTCGGGCAAGGTCAAGGAAAGATCTATCAACCGAGGCAGCTTCAAGGATAGCTGTAATCCCCGTGCGATACTAAATATAGGTGAGTCGTTCTCTTCCACATGACACCAAAACCGTGAAACCACATACGGTCCCACAGGATGATCGAATCGAAAGGGAACGCAGATTCGGCGCTTTAACGTCGGCCGGTAGATAGTTCCTCCCGACCAAGCTCAGCTTGAAATGGGTCAGAAAGGTACGGTCTCGAAAGATGAGCACAGAGTCGGTGTTATTGGCGGGACACAACAGCTCCGGCTGTTCTAGGGACCTTCAGTTCCTATGTACAGACCATGGAAAGACGATCCGTAGAAGCCGTGGCGCATGCAAGATATCGGCAGGAAAGTCGGAGAGACTGGGTTCAGGAGTAACGTCGCTTGCCACGTCATTTTCGTGAGGATCGTGGTGGGGATGATATGGGCATCCCCTACACCGCTGAGGATTGACCTGCATCCAGAGAGGATAGGGTTGCACCACTATGGGACCGGGGGCCGGCTTGAGAGATAATACTACCCCTTTTGAGCTCAGTAGGGTCGCTTGTCGTGTCACTTTCGTGGGTATTGTGTGATATTCTGTCATACGGTCGAGGATGAACCTGTATCACAAAAGACACATGTAGGGAGGAGTAGGGTTCCATCGCTACAGGACCAGGGCTGGCCTGTGCGTCAGAAGGTTCGGTGGGGCGATCAGTTTCGGTCTCAGGGGATGGCTCGTTTGTCGTGTCATTTCCATGGGTGGTGGGGTGGGGGTTGTGTGATTGTGGCCGAGGATTGACTTGCGTGGCGGGGGGCAGCGGGGAAGTGTTTCGACCACTACAGGATTGGCTTGGGGTTTAGGAGGTTTGATCTCTCGGGCTGACCTAGGTTGAAACTAGTTGAAGATCTTCCTCAGAGATGTGGTGAGCCTTGTGTCTTTGGCACGTTCTGACGGTCCTAGTCGAGACGCGAATCCAATGGACAGGTGACGTCGTCGTGTAAAACGTAGCAGATTCATTTAATCTGAAGAAGGCGGAAAAAATAATCAGGTGAACGAATCAAGCAAACAAGGCTGACGTTGTCGCCGGAAGAGTTCTAACTCTTCAGAGTCCGGCGCTTTGGGGCTACTATTCATAGATGATGGCAATTGACATCAGAAAGCGTAAGTATGAGGAGACACTCACTTTGTGACTAGAGAGGGGGCGCGTACTGGTCAATAGGCTGAGCACAGAAGGGTTATATAGCAGGACGAACAAGGTGGCTTCGCATGAAAAAAACAATTGTACCATAGATGAGATGAAGGTCGCTAGAGACAACAAGCGCACTAGCCTCGGACAGGGGCGCCGCGGTGGGTTGGGTGGTGACAGTTTGAACGGCTAACACGAAATGAATGCATCACAGGGACTGACGGGGCGTACAGTAATAATACCGGCTGGCAACTTGCCAACACGAGAAGACAAACAATAACCGTTTCCGAGTTCTGGCCCGGGGAGTGCGAAACAAGTCAGGTAGGCATGTAGCCAGGCCAGTTACAGACTCCTCCGAGTACATCAGAAATGAATAAAAAACCAGTATATGTATTCCTGGAGTACAAAGTTATTGTCAGTGTTAGAATGCGGCGCCGTTGTGTTCGGTTTTGTTCTTCGGCATCTGGATACTTACGTGCAACCATATTCCGATTCTAATCATGAGGTGACGATAAGTACTTCAAGTGGAACAATACACATTAAGGCTCAACGCGTTCAACAGCGTCAATGTCCATCATAATGGTCTTGATAGAAAGTGGGCACGTGATCGCCTAGAGGGAAAATTCCCAAGTCCAAGGACACCTTTCAGTCCACATCCGCCAAAATGAGCTCGTCAAGCAGTGCGAGCCCAGAACCTTCGACCCCACCAACCCTGAAAAGAAAGAGGAAAGTGCCCAGAGCAACGGACCCCGATGATTCCGATGGAGAGGACCCCTCAGACTCTCCCAACGATCCAGTGCTCTCACATGCCGAACGACGGAGACAGAAGAAGAAAGAACAAGTTCCCTCAACAGACGCATCCGCATCTAAAAAACGAAAATTGAAAGACGGCGTTGCGGACCCTGTAGCCTCTACCAAACGGCAGAATTCGGTCTGGGTGGGTAACATGTCTTTCAAGACTACCCAAGAAGACCTCAGAACGTTCTTCGAAGGCGTTGGAGATATCACTCGGATGAATATGCCTACAAAGGCCCCAGCTGGACCAGGCCGAACAAGTGAAAATCGTGGGTGAGTTCAATTCGTACTATCGCATCTTTGCATCGATTCATTATGCCCTTGTATAAACCAAAGATTTGCATATGTAGACTTTGCAACACCCGAAGCAAAGGCGGCTGCTATCATGAAATCCGAGCTGCCCTTGATTGGTCGCAAATTACTTATCAAAGATGGTGCGTATGTCAGAACTCTATATCCCATCGACGTCACATACGTGGATCATAGGGGACGATTACACTGGTAGACCCATTGTTGCCTCTGCGGGTGCTGATGGTGATGCCGGCAAGAATGGTATTGACGGGTACAAAACACATTCGAAGACTGCACAGAAGATTTTACGAGTCCAGAAGCAGCCTCCTGCCCCAACATTGTTTGTCGGCAATCTTGGGTTCGAGACAACGGAAGATGCAATCCGCGAACTGTTCGAAGCGCACAGAGAGAAGAAGAAAAAGAAGACAGGGGAGGAGCCTGAGAATGTTGAGAAAACCAAAGATGTATGGATAAGAAAAGTACGAATGGGCACGTTCGAAGATTCTGGTCTTTGCAAAGGGTATACACCAAGTCCTTTCCAGTCAAATCGTGGTGTTGAACGAAAATTGATATTCCAGCTTTGCCTTCGTTGACTTCATGACAACCGAACAGGCGACTTCCGTCCTAATCAACCCGAAAAGCCATCTACTAAACGGGCGAAAACTTGTGGTCGAATACGCAGGTGCTGATGCAGTACGGCGCGGAGCACCCAAGGCGAAACGAGAAGCGGGTGTAGATCCACCTAAAAGACGAGAATTCACATCTCGTGCTCCCAGAACCGAACGATTGCAAAATAGGAAATCTCCTGATATGTTGAAAGACGAAGCCCAACAGTCGGTCACCCAATCTGCCGACGTCTCGGAAACCCAGTCACGTCCCACTCAGCGTCGTGCAAGCGGTGATAGACGGGAACCCGTTGATATGGATAAAAGAATCAAGGGACCGAGGGTGCGACCAAAACCAGGTGCTGCGCTTGCTCTTGCGAAGCGCGAGACTGCTGCTATCCTACCGAGCCAGGGGAAGAAAATTACGTTTTAGTATCGATTATGAATCGTATATTCTCCGAATAAGATTGCGTGTATTTAACCTGAGGCTCGGAGATACATAAATGGTAGTAAAGCTAGATGTGGTGCTATATATATCTGTCCGACATGATAAATATTTTGCTTGTTCACGAGTCACAGTCGTCATCTTCAGCCATCATGCCAACCTCGTACTCACCGCAAACATCCCATCGCGAACTTTCAGCAGCTGCCGACACATACTTGACGAACCGCATTACGCGTTGGTCTCGAAGCACAAGAAGCAAACGATTGAATCCTGGCTGGACTATCAGTAATGTGCTGTCCTCATCTTCATCGTCCATTTCCTCGTCACTGTCCGCTGGTGGCGAGCTAACCGACGCCTTTTCCTTCCCAGAACCATTTGCTCCACCGCTAGATGACGCATGACCTGCAGTGCTGCCAGTTGGTTCATGTCCTTTACCGTCGCCATTCGCAGTAGGTGTTTTTAGACTACTTGAACGATAGACAGCTGGATCGTCTTCTTCGTTGTGGGGTGCCATGTAACACTAGGGAGAGATAGATTAGAACAAGGACACGAGATCATGAGATATCATGAAACTTACCTCCCAACCACCCCATTCGGCAGCCTTCCAGCTTCTTATATCTTGCAGGGCCGTGGCAATTACATTGCCCTTCCCGGAGGAAGACCCCTCCTCTGCCTGAGTATCCTTCAACCCAGGCGTCAAGCCAAGGACCACGTCCAGCCGCGCATCCTTGTCCTCGCTCGTAGCAAGCGTATAATCCAAACCCGGTCTGAATCGCCTCGCCTCAGTGGAATAACTCAGTGGCAACAACCTCGACACTATCGCCATCCACGCACGGAACGCCGGACTCTGAAACAACTCATCCTGGAGGCTCCGCAGAATCTCATCGGATGAAACATTGGCAGCACGAGGGGTGACGGCCGCGGCTCGCTTGTCATCCGCGTGTGGCTTGAGAATACAGTAGCGCCACTTATGTGGCGGACCTTTGATGAGCCATGATCCTTGTGTGGCAGAGGAGTGAGGGGGTATACGGCCGCTACGATCATCGCCAAGACCGTCTTTGGTGTCGAGTTCACGCAGACGGGGCTCGAGCGACTGTGCAAGAGGGTTTGAGAGGAACGAGTGGAGTTCCAAAGAGGATTCTTCGGCGAAGCGAGCGGAAAGGGCGTTCATAGTGCGGGGTTGGAGGTAGACCGGGTTTAGAAATTCGGAAAGGAAGCCGATATGCTCTTCGGAGAGAGGAAGGTCAGGGTGAGGTGGGTCGAACGTGTCCGGATAGGGCTTGAATACGGTCGAAGTTGATGTCTGCGTAAAGCTATGATGATAACGGATCTGACGAAAGGTAACGGATATAACTGACAAGCTGCTCTCGCGAACTCTTCACTGGAGGCACCTGGGACTCCGGAACGTATCCCTCTTCTCCTTCCTGGGCAGCGTGAAACCACCCACTTATACTCAGGCGCTCTCTCCCGTCCTCGCCCTCTCCACCGACAACTACCTCTTCCACTGAATGGAAACTCCTACCTGGCTGGACCTCGAAAAAAAGAAACTGGTTCCAGCTTGGAGGGATGGACTTGGAGGGAACAGGCTCAGGCTCCATCTGCCCATTCTCTCCCACACGTGCGGGGTAGAGCTCCAAAGCACCACCCCACTCCTTCTGCCACATTGTATAATGTGGAAGAGGCATGTAAAGGATGTAAGAAACGCGTCGTGTGCCAATCACGTCGTCATGATTGAGGAGGTGACAGCTTTTCGTGTATGAGTTGACAGACATGTCCTGCTTCTGTCCAGAGAGAGGACCACAGCCTGTTACAGTTTGGAGAAAGTTCCGGAAGGTTGGTGAGTAGAGGGCATCCCGGAGGGTCAGAAGATTGGGAAGCAGAGAAATTTGTGTTGTGGTGAGATAGTTGAGTGAGGCAAGGTCGCCAGTTTGGTTGACCTGAGAAGTGTTTCGTCCAAATGTCGTTCTCAAAAAGAAGAAAATGCCCAAACGAACCTTATAGATGTCTGTCTCCTTCTGAGAAAAGCTCAGCTCGCTCAAACACTCGTCCTTGACCTTTTGCAGAAGGTGATCTTGAAACAACTTTTCGACCACTGCAAACTTGAATGGTTCGTTGGTAAGGTAGCCCGCCCGCAGTCTCGCGATATAGTTGTGATCAAAAAGCTCTGAAGTGAACTGAGAGATATAACTCTGAGGTTTGTCACCGCCGATATGGGCGCCATTTGCAGAGTCATGGTATGTCTTTATCCTCTTGATCCCAGATGTTGAGTCAAGGGAGGCAGATCGCTCACGCGTGGGGGTCATGACAAGTTGTGAGCGGAAACGTCTAGTTTTTTTCTTCCAGGAGAAGTAAGCTGGCCAGCTGCAGCAGAATGTTGGGTGATTGAAAATGGCAGGTTTGTCGGACAGGGAAATGGGCCAAGGGCAGACCCCTTGACAACTTTTACATGATCGAGTACCTGATGTGGATTATCTCTGGCCGAAGTTTGCGGCATCAAATTCCTCCAGGCCACTACTAGTATGTACTAGCTCCTCCTCACAAGTGCCATCTGCCAAGACTTATGCTGCCACCGATCCGCCTCGTTGTGAGGCAATGGACCTACGTTCCTGCTCTAGGGGTCGAGGCTGGAACACCACTTGCGCCCAGACTCCCTAATCTATTTGCCAACTCGTGTGAACATATCCGTATTATGACTAGTTGGAACGATGTTACATATGGTGATTTGCATGCCTTGAAAAATGGAGGTGACCCTGCTGCTAACTCCACCGAGTACCTTCACTCTCCACCGACCGTACGAATTAAACATATGAACACCTCCCAAACCATTTACAACTTGAGGAATCTGGACCTTTCGAAGCAGGCGGCGTCGACCCACGCAACCGGCTCCCGTGCGTATTATCGCTGCCAGCCCACTGGCAGTGAGTATGTGCATCTGTATGAGGGGCCAACGATTGTGCTGACGTGGCTATTTTGGATTCCGGCTCCTTAGCCGAATCAAAGATCCGTGTATCCTTGTCGACGTGTAGAGCTGTGATGTATATAAGCACACTACCTTTGATCCTCATGAAGCATTCTGGCTATCAGACGCAAAACGCCTTTGTCCGTTCATCCGTTGCTTATTGCGAATGATCTTTGCGTCATGTGGGTATGCTACACTTGATTGATACTGTAGGTAGCGCAGAATATGAGACATGTAGACCAGAAGGAGTGTATGTGTAAGTCAATAGGGG
>QFEU01011520.1:0-13893 GCA_003316345.1 Tricholoma terreum
ACAGGTTTCAGTGGTCACCTGGGAGAGAATTTCAGTTATTGTTAAGATCATCAAGTTCTTTTTACTCACCTGCAAAGTGCAATTCGAGCCGACTGGGGCGTTCAACATCGTTTCTTGTGACATTGTTTGGTCAAGCCTAGTGTAAAAGCTTAGGAAATGGTAAGGTATTGAGCGAGCAACTGTCAGGAATTGGCACTAACACCGCGGAATTCTCAGTGGTAAACGTAGTCGTCACTGCCGTTTCCTGCATTAACTCAGCCAAGAAAGGAATGCCAAGGGTGATCTGGAATGTATTAGCGACAGAAATGGCTTTGCTGGCTACGCAACATTTCAGCGGGTCTCTTGAGGATGCGTGGCACTAACTTTGGACTGCCCATGATGCCGTGTTTATATATCCCTGCGATGTAACAATTCTCGCAACGCCAGAGGCATTGGCTAGCTGTCCACTCTCCTGGACCTGGGCTTTACGGCAGTCTGGCTCCCCTGTAGAACATGTCGGAGGGCTTTCAGCGGACCTTACAAGTGAACACACCAGTAACGGCCACAGGAACGACATTCGTCTCCGAACAAAAAACAGCGCCTTGCGATGGGTACTACCAAAACTCAATCAAGCTCGATATTGATACAGAAGCGTGGTCGGCGTACATCAGTGGGGTTTGTGACAATGGTTCTCGACCCTCGGCCCAACAAGGCTGTTACATTATTATCAAGTTGAGCAAATCCAGTTACTAGTAGCAGATATTGGGGATCATTAATAGTTTGCAGAAACAAAGTAGTAAACACTGACGATTTTTTAGCTGATCAACTGTGAGATTTACACAGCTCGTGGTATTTGTTCCCCTCGCATACAGCCCTTCCCTCTCAGTTTCAACCGCTGAAAACTTTCGATACAAGGAGCCGTCGGAAAAAAAAGCAAGAAAATATCCTGTTTCTTCATCGTGTGCTATGTAGGAAACATCCCGCGGTAAGTCGGCTTCAAATTGGGCGAACGGCACGGCCCAGACGAAACTGACGAGTGCCAGGAGAATGATGGTAGATTGGAGGAAAGTGGAACAAAACTGTGATGCGTGTGGGTCGCTAGACAGCAATATCATCAAAATTATGGGTACCTCTGTGGGACGGAGACCAGCTCTAACAACCAGACGTTTCTGACCCTGTGAGGTTATATGGATAACGATCACGCACTGACACTGATAGTAATACTAGGAGTGTATCATGGAAACCAAAGCGTTGCAGCAATCGTAATTGCAAATATATGTCAGATGTTGATGGTGACTGAGCGGAGAACGGCCCGGAACCGGTGCGTCCAAAATCAGCTTTCAGCATGGGGACTCGGAAAGAAGTGAAGGACAAGAAGCTTGACAGTTAGCTATACTACGAACAAAACGCAAGTTGTGGTACTACTAGTATAACCAATATGGCATTGACGGACACTTAAAACTCGGTGGTGTAAGTAAATGCCAGTTACTTATTATGATCCACGATAGCTACTACTATGTACCTTGCAGAACTGGTTGGGAAGGTGTAGGAGCTTTCGCCAATTGCAGGATAGATCCGTGACTGAGTCGGAATCGCTATGGGGAATCCAGAACGCCCTGAATCAAGCTCCAAGTTACAACACAGATGATATAGACACCCTTCATTTGATATATGGAGAGGAAGGACAGGATTGGGACAGGAGCATTTACATCACGATCGTCACTTTCTGTCCGAATCAATTACCACGAGATGATGATCTATGATGATGGATTATCATGATTAAGGATGGTCTCCGAGTGGCCACGCGCCTCTGCAGGGGGGTTTCTTCGTCAGACACAGATCGAAAACAACGGCAGTGTGTCTATGTGGTGCAGACCATGCATCACACTGATAATCCACGAGATGAAGTACATCAATGAAAATATGAATCCTGCCCAATCTCAGCACATGCAACCAACCTAGGTAAATTCGGCGTGTCAATCGCTGCTCCGAGCAGGCAGCTTTGAGTACATACGGGTCCTGTATAGTAAACATAAGTTACCTTTCTTGGCTTGTTGTCCGCACGACAAGTACGGAAGACGTGAAACTGGTCTGAAATATAACGGCCCAGTCTTCAGCGAGAGTCTCGACCATCCGAGGATGTTGTATAGATCATGCAGGTAGCAAATGTGAGTGTGGGAAGACATGTATCAGACGAAGAGGTGTACGTGTAGCCATGATTGACTGACTACATCCTCATCAGTGATAACCGATGTCCCTTGATTTAGAAAGCAGGCGTGGTGATGGATGTCCTTAGCTGTCGACTCTTTCTTGAGAGACTTGGACAACAAAGGAACGTCAGGACTCAGGAGCACAGGGACACCAAGTTGCGAACAATCAAAACGCGACAGTTGATCGATCGAACATGTGAATTCGACAAAGGTCGCGTATGTGAATGAGAAGACCGAACGAGCATGATCGAGTAGCCTGGAATTTGTGATCGGCCATACGTAGTATAACGATTATCGATACTGGGCAAACGGGGAAGCGCTCTGGAAGACGGGAAAGTATGCATGACAGAAAGCGGTTTGCGCCTTCAGATGTGTCGAGAAAGTTGCGGGAAACTGTCCTCACAGAGATGCGAGAGGAAGCTCGATACAAGTAGGGTTGTCGAACAGCCTTTGCTCGAAGTTAGTTCCACTCAAGCGCCAGGGGTGTCAAATCTCCACATGGTACAAGAAGGATGCAGTACGTCTGACTTTGCATAACAAGTATCTGCAGCAATCCTCAAGCAAAAGAAAGATATGTCACGAAGTTCGTAACTGGCGTCTGCACACAAGAGGAAGGTGGAGTAGGCTCCACCTCGTGTGTCCTTGGCAGGGAGGAACATGTCTAGCTATTCAAGTTCCTCGTGTTGGGTACAGCCTACATTGTATTGGGTACAGGAGATGCGCGCCTAGTAAGTGGGGTTGGCAGTGTGGAGACAACGAGGCGGATGCCTATAAGCAGTGGGAGGTGTCCGGGGGTGTGCTTGACGGAACGACACGTGCCGTCTCCAAAAATTGAAGTCCGCTATTAGAGTCGGACCTCACCGTGACTGGAAAGTTACTTGTTGACTCTCCCTCTCCCAACCTCCTCCCCGTTTCCCTTTGCTTTCTAGGATCCTGGCCTCTGGCTTACCAGTCCCCTCTCTCCCATAAATATCGTTGGACTGGTGCCAGCTACTTCCGGTACTTTCCTTCCAAATATGACCACTCCCCATGTCATTGCTTCTTCTTCCTCTCATCCTTCTCAATCTGCGACCTCGAATGGCATCGTTGGCAATCATTACAGGGTGGGTAAGAAGATAGGTGAAGGTTCCTTTGGTGTTGTATTTGAGGGTGCGTGTTTGACTTACCTACCAACGTTATTGTTACTGTCGTCAAGTTTACTCTGTGACTGTCGGTGGCAAAAGCCAACGAGATTGCTGGCGAAGTGATCGCCAACGGGCGTAAAATTTCCCAACGAGATCCTCAGTGTATTTATGCACTTGCCATGCGTCCAGAGTGTCCATCCGTCCTTTTTCGCTTCATGGGCAGCATCGTAGTCCACGTCACCAATATTCCGCTGACCACCCTTACAATCATTAAGGCAGCAAGATGCTCTCAAACACACCTGTCGCCATCAAATTCGTAAGCTTCAGCCAATGGTGCCTTCGTTCCTGACTTTCTCACTCCATGTATAGGAGCCCCGAAAGTCTGACGCTCCACAACTGCGAGACGAATTTCGGTCTTACAGGACTCTGAATGGGACACGTAGGTCACTTGCTATCTTCTCGGCGGAACGTGGCAGCTCAATACCTCTGGCCCGCTCTTCCCCCTTGCGCTCCGATCAATTTTAGCTGGCGTACCTCAGGTTCACCATTTTGGCCAAGAAGGCTTGCATAATGTCCTCGTTATCGATCTTCTAGGGCCGAACCTTGAAGATTTGTTTGATATGTGTAGCAGGAAGTTCACGATCAAGACTGTGTGCATGGCGGCAAAACAGATGGTAAGCATTCAGTGCTTCACATCCAACTCCAGAGTTTATTACGAATCTGTCATGTGAACTCATGCTCGTTGGGTGCTGCCGGCCGAAGGGCCACTCTATCACTGTTTCTCTGACACTTCTTCATGATTAGATCACTCGTGTGCAGGCAATTCATGACAAGTCCTTAATATATCGTGATATCAAACCCGATAACTTCTTGGTCGGTGTCTCGGGAACGAAAACGGCGAACACAATACATGTTATTGGTATGTTCGTTTTAACATGGCCATTTTTTCCACTGTGTGGCGCAGCAACGTATCTTGCAATTACGCCTGTCGGTTACGGTCCGATACCGGGACGCCCCTTTTCCTGTTTCATTGTCTCAATGTCCTACCTTGTTAATTATCCCCTATCTGCAGATTTCGGAATGGCAAAACACTATCGTGACCCCAAAACCAGAGTCCACATTCCATATCGGGAACGGAAGTCTTTGTCTGGCACGGCCCGGTACATGTCCATCAACACGCACCTTGGCCGGGAGCAATCCCGAAGAGACGATTTAGAATCCCTAGGGCATGTCTTTATGTATTTTTTGCGCGGTGGACTACCATGGCAAGGTTTGAGAGCCGCAACGAACAAGCAGAAGTATGAAAAAATCGGGGAGAAGAAACAGACCACACCCATTGCCGAGCTGTGCGAAGGTTTCCCTGGTAAGACTGCTTTGATACTTCCCCCATGTCTTTGCAATGTAACATGCGTCTCCAGAGGAGTTTTCCATTTACATGAACTACGTCCGCAAATTAGGTTTCGAAGAGAGCCCTGATTACGATTTCCTTCGAGAGCTGTTTACCAAAGTTCTCAAGACGCTAAATGAACCCGAGGATGGCATTTTCGACTGGATGGTCTTGAATGGGGGCAAGGGATGGGAAGCGAGTGCTGTATGTGTCTATCACCTGATCATTTTAGACTTTTGAGACCGATATTGTCTTCAACTCTTCTTTCCCAGAATAACCCAACTTCTTCACCGCAAACCCCGCATCGTGAACATCGCCGAGAGCGCGATCACGGGGCGCACCGTCGTGCATCGCGGCAGGTTCAAGACAATGTCACTCCATCCACACCACTAGTTCTCAGTCCTCCCCCAGCGCATGTCAAAGCGAGCCGTCGGGCAGAACGTGGAAACTCATCGCGCGACATCGGCAGCGTTCAGCCTCTCGCTCCAGCGAGCCGTAGGGCAAGCCAACAGCAAAGAGAAGCGAACGCACTTTCAAGTGCCGGCCTTTCTCCTCATCCATATGCTTCTGCTCCTAGCCCGATTCCTTACCGTTCGTCGTCAGCTATTGGAGGGTACGGACGGCATTCCCCGAACGCTGTAAACGTACTTCCCAATGGCAACGGGTTGCATCTCAATGGATCTGATACGTACCTGTTTGGACAAACAGCGGGGAAAACTGGGACCAACTCGAGAGAGACTACGACAGCCGGCACTGCTACAAAGGATGTGTCTGGCATCAGAGGGATGGGTGTTTATGATCGCGAGCAGATGCAGAGGGTCGGGGAGCAGGATGAGGATGGCGGACACGGACGAAGACGAGGCCTTTGGGCAGCGTTGTGCTGCCGGGCATGACCTGACAGTCCTGTTCCCTCTGGGCGTCCTGGAGATGCCCCGTGGAATATACAAGTCCTTGGTTGGTTTCCATCAATCATTTCAATTTTGCGGCTTATCTGGGGAACAGGCCCTGTAGATTGCAAGACAAGCTTTCCATTCTAATTCCGACACACCATTCCTAATTCCTATCATATCGACATTGCATCATCCTCGCTGTCCAGTTATGGCCTTTGCATACCCGTTGCGCTTTCGCACATCCAGAACTCTTGCTTTCAGAACATGCCTGCATTATCGTGTCCGCGTTTACGAACTCATGGCGTATACTATTTTACCTCAGTTCACTCTCGTTCAATTGTACTATGTGGCTCATCAATAATTGATTGCTGTGAACTCCATGAGATGCTGTATCACATGATCCAGACGCGTCCGATAGAATTAATTTAGATTTACGCACACACGTTGACATTCTTATAACCTCATTTGCTGACAAGGAAGCCCCCGGGATTAAACATGGCGCAATCTCCAATCCCATCAGTCCCCACTCATAAGATAACCGATAATCTAACCCGAGCAGCTGGAGTCCTTCAAGACATGCAAGCACAGCGCGAAAAGTCCTTGAAGTCTAAGGACAACATGCCTGGATCTCCGCCGGCTCTCTTCGGTGCAGGAGGCCCCATGTGAGTAAAAGATAGTCATTGGCAATGCTCGCTACTGTATTGATCGGGAGATCTGCCCTGAACCCTACCAAGGCTCAAGCGTTTCGATGAATCCACTATGATAAGTAGGATCGGCTCCCAAACCATAACCCCCCCACGTTCCGTGAAGGGTATCGGGGGCAAAGGTACGTGTCCGATTACTTGGAACATTGGGATGACGTTGAACAGGATTGGATAGTCGCAAAGCCTGATTACTCGGAATCTAAGATCGTGCTTGCGATGGTCAGCTGGCACTAAGTATAGTCATGCGTCTCGGGTCTCATGCTCCACAGGTTGGGTTACCAGCTCGAGGGAAGTCCTATCTCAGTAACAAGCTCATGATATACCTAAAGGTGCTCTCCTCTTTCCGGTCCAACCGAGTGGCTTCTGAGATATTTGAAGTGGCTTGAATATGATGTCAAGGTACCGTGTTGATTCGACTTCATTACCCGCTACCCTGTACCTGAACACGCAAACAAGGTTTTCAACGTTGGCCAGCTGCGGCGTACGAGAGCGAGGCAGAAAGCTCGAGAGTAATGATCCTTCTAATGTCTGCCTGTACCGTCTGACTGTCCAATCGCAAGGGGTATCAAAGAAGACCACACCTCGCAATGGTTCAGCCATAGCAATGAGAAGGCCAACGAGTCCCGTGAACGTCTTGCTTCAGATAGCTTGGAGATGTTGATTCAATGGCTCAAGGATGGTGGTAATGTTGGCATTCATGGTTCGTGACAGTGCCAGATATTACAAGAATTACCTGCTAGCTATCTTTGTAGATGCTACCAATAGCACACGGGCTCGCAGGTGATGCCCGATGCTTATTCTTTACATTGTGGTAAACTCACCGATGCAATTCAGAGCCAGCATCGAAGCACGCGTTGCAAAGGAGAAGGGCTTCTTTCTAATTTTTCTCGAGTCTATTTGTGACGATCCCACCATTATTGCCGCAAATGTGGCCTTGAAGATCTCATCCGGTGACCCTGATTACCAGGACACATCTCGGGAGGTAGCCAAACAGGATTTTCTTCGTCGGATCGGCGAATACGAAAAGATCTATGAAACCATTACCGAGCCCCACCTATCCTATCTGCGTATCGTCAACGTTGGAAGCGAGGTCACAGTATCTCGAATACATGGATATCTTTCAAGTCGTATTGCTTTTTATCTTATGAATCTTCATCTAAAGCCACGAAGCATTTATCTTTCACGGGTTTGTGCTGTTCTTATCTCGATCATGCACACATGCTGAGTATGCAACAGCACGGCGAAAGTCAGTTCAACGTGGAGGGAAAGATCGGTGGAGACTCCCTACTTTCACCTCGTGGGTTACAATACTCCGAGGCACTGCCGGCGTTAGTCACCAACAATATTGGCAATGCCCAGTTAACCGTTTGTCTTGTATTCTTGGGAAGCAGAATGCCATTTACTGTACATTGCAGGTGTGGACTTCAACACTAAGGAGAACAATCCAGACTGCTCAGCAATTGCCATACACCAAACTGACTTGGAAATCATTGGATGAGCTTGATGCGGGTCTGTATATCTATGACCGCTTGGAACTGCATTGACGTGAATGACAGGTGTCTGCGATGGTATGACTTATGAGGTATGTGCTGGCTTACGCTCTCGACGCCTGACTTATGTTTTTTCTTGTAGGAAATAGAGGTCAATGCTTTTCTCTTCCGGTGTTTATGAATCCTGATTGCTTCGCAGGAAGCATATCCAGACGATTTTGCAAATCGTGACGAGGACAAATTTAATTATCGTTACAGAGGTGGAGAATCGTACCGCGACGTCGTGGTTCGGTTAGAACCTGTTATAATGGAACTTGAGCGACAGGAGAACATCCTCATAGTCGGTCATCAGGTCAGCAAGCACATCTTGTACCCGAGTAGATGTTTAACAACAGAATCCGTCCCGTCCCGTTAGGCCATTCTTCGGTGTTTGTGCGTTAGATCGGTACCGTTCCTACTTGCCGTGCTGACATGCATAGATACGCATACTTCCACAATTTTTCGCAAGAGGATTTGCCATACATCAAGATTCCCCTGCATACTCTGATCAAACTTACCCCCAAGGCCTACGGTTGTGACGAGGAGCGGTATGCATAATTACTCCATTTTCCCGGGCCGTGATATTGATCTGGCGAGGGTGCCAGCTATACTCTACCCATTGGTGCAGTCGACACTCACAGGCCCAAACCGAAGGCCCAACCTGCAGTGCAAGCAAAAATGGGCCGAGAATATTTTTCGCCTGATTGACAGAATTTACCAGGTGATTACAAATGCGTTCAAGCTTGGGATGTATGTTATGCTATGTTATGGCGACTTAAATATCGTATGATTGAGGGCACTAGAGCGTGGGTCGTCTGATACATAAGGCGCTCTAAAATAGATGTCAAGATGCTTCTATAATAGATGTCGGGGTGTCCAAATCGTCGTTCAATGGCCGATGCAGTCGTTAGGTGATAAGGATATAGCGCCAGTGGGGATCCGCAATGCACATATGGTCTTCGGATATTTAGCAATCGCCATGAAGAACTGGTTGAGATGTGGGCCTCGTAGTACTTACTCGGGAGAGCAAGAAAAACCCCGTGACAAGATGTGACGTTGTAAGTACTCAATTAGGATTTTCCCACCAATCTGAGACTCATTTAAGATGTGGGGGTTCGCACAAGGGCACCCCAACCAAATACTCATTGCCGTCATGTCCCGCGCCCTACGCTGTATATCCGCCAGCTCCCGTCTGGCCTCCAGCACTGTACGACCACCAACGTCTATTCGCCAATTTCACAGTCCATTTGTCGCGCTGAAAGATAAGTCACCGACGGCCCCGCCGACATCGACATCAAACATTTCTCTTGTCTACGAGAAGCAATTCGACTTTTCTCCAGAACCCATCTTCCTGACTTCCGGCAAGACCTATGTTGTCTCACAGCCAGATGCGTCCTCCAAGTTCTACGAAGTACCGTCTGGCGCGTATCCCACTTCGGTGCCATATGTGAATTTTGCACCCACGGTAGCCCCTGATACGCATGGAGCGCAGGTTAGTTCAACCAGCTCAACGCCTCTTGCCCACCCCCAAATAATCCGCACAGTTCCACACAACAGATCAGGCATAGGCGAAAGTGCGGCAGTGAGGCATGCAGAAGCACCAGGGGAGATGGGGGAGAGAGGTGGGGGTCATGGCGGTTTGGGTCTGATGGACAGGGAAGGAACGGTTGCAAGAGAGCTTCCGGGGACGGATAGGAACCCTCCTCCAATCGGTGATGTCGGGGAGAAGTTTGGGAGAATGGGGATAGACGGTGCTTGGAAGGTGAGAAAGTGAAGTATTCTTGAAACCGCAGGTCCTTTTCTTGTCAGTTAAGTTAGAAAGTGTACGATACTAAGTAGCATTGACGTAGCATAACAGAGTTCTAATTCTTTTCGATGTTGGAGGATGTGTAATTCATATCAGCAATAATTAGACCATTTCAGCAGCCTGGTCGAAGTTTCCACCGTGATTTTGGTACAGTGAGAGTGTTCGGTTCCATTGAAGTGCTCTATTCGCAACCTTGTTCGCTACCGAGAAGCCCAAATGGAAAGCGTAAAGTCCTATATGCATGCGATAAGGTCAGGGTTGAATAAATCCCTAACTTGACAAAGCGGCAGGGAGGATCCGGGTGACCGTGCCATTGACAAGCAGGCGGCATAGACAAACGTAGACACTGCTGTTTTCATCCCACATCGATGACCAACCTATAAAGGTAGAGTTCTACTGGACCAAATTGCCATAAGCAGGTGCCAGGGTCTGTATCTGAGATCAAATGAACGACAGGAGGGACAGCTTTGTGGACGTAAAATCGTCTCGGTTTGCGTGCACCAGGATTGTTGGTCGTGCAGTTGGTCAATGACAACAATTTGAGAGCCACGTTCCAGTACGGCGCGGTCATAAAACAGGGTCCAAGTTGTCCAAACTGAAGTGGGTGTCGAAAGCTACATGGACCAGGAGGAAGTTAACGAACCGACATTCTCATTCTCTTCACGGGAAAGCAACGGATTCGAAGCCAGCGGCCTAGTGCAAGGCGGTGGTGTCTGCATGTCGATGGTCACATGAATTGTTTTAGTACCAAGATGCTAGGGCCATCGGGCGATCGATGGGATGAATTAAATTCCTAGTCTAATGGTCGTGACCCGGGGGACTCTGCATTGAAAGAGTTAACTATGAAATATAATAAACCCTCATGAGCTAGATGCGGTGTGAAGTTCATTAACTGAGGGATGCTTACCGTTCCGGAAGACGACCCTGGGAGTTCCGAGGCTGGCTAGAACCTCCCGAAATATGGGTCGCCTTCCGTATGTCCCTCAGCCAGTTTGGTAGGTGGAGAACCTAACATTTGGAGTCCAAGTGCGCCAAAAACCAGATCTGTGGCGCAGTGATGCCAACGAGATTCATCCTCGTGGCTGAACGACTACACAAATCCAGTGTAACCGCGTGTCATCGGCCACGGGAAGCGAGCACATTTCAATTTACACTGCGAAACTCACAGACAAGTTGCCAAGAGAGAAGACGGAACGAGGCAGCACCATGCCTGGAGGTGCTGTTGATGCAGAGTCCGATGCCTAGGCAAGTTGAAAACCATGGACAGCTGGACAATGGAATCGCAGTATCTTCACATCTTAGCGCGGCATTTGAGGGATAGGTTTGGATGCAGGACTGGTACTATCATTCTTTCGAGTTGGCCCGAGTCACGGTGGCCCTAGTGTTATGCGTGAAATTTCGCTGAGCTCCGCATGCCATCCTGATCTGAATCCAAAAATGGACCCAAGCTCCACAGAAAATCATATTCTTGGCACAACTTCAAGTCGATGAATCGAATCGCTCACCTTCCTACATCATGCGCGCTTTCGTCCAAAGGGGGGGAAAAGTAGGCTGCCAGGGTTCTAATTGCCAACTTTGGTCGGACCTTGTTGACCATGTTGACCATGTTGACCAGATGAATCTGAATCAATTTGCAATCAAATACTACAGACAAGTGTGTCCGGGGCTTCAAGTTTCCTCGAGAGGGGCCTGTCTAGGTGCACCGTTTCCTCAGATGTAGATAAAGTTCAGCTAATCCGGGCCAATGGCCACACAAATCTGCCAACAAACAACAAGTCAGGTGAATTTGGAAATTTCTCTTACCAGTACCAAACGTCGATTGGCTTAGTCTCGGAGAGACGCGATCGGAGAATGTAATACAAGTATGTGTACACATGATTTCCCGCGCCACATATTCTGTCCTAGACCCTTTTCTGAGGCTGGAGGGCTGCAACAGTGCTGGTTGTGTCCTACAATTATTTGTTCCCTCTTTCTTGAGTCCTCGGATGACGGTGTTCCTGCCTTTGGAGGCTTCCACGCCCTTTCCATCGTCTCCCTCATTTTTGGCAGAGTCTACGGACACCGTGGCACAAGTCTCAAAGGTATTCAAGGCAATCTTGAAAGCGAGACGGATCGTGGTTGTTTGTGGTGCGTACCCATGTTCATACCACAATTAAGTAACCAAATAATTCAACCAGGTGCTGGTATCTCTGTGCAAGCGGGGATTCCAGACTTTCGCTCATCTGAAGGTCTCTTTAAAACGTTGAAAAGGGACAGTTCGCGTGAGGCGCAGGTGTCAGGCAAAGATCTATTTGATGCTTCAGTATTCAACGTAAGTTATCTGCAATGTATAACCTCTATGAACTGCTTCATCTTGTCGCGTGTTTCGTTTCGGGAACGCGACTGTTCCGCGATCTTCTCAACAATATCATGTCACCATGTTAAACTAACCATCCTTTCCAGTCAGAGCATACGACTTCCCTCTTTTGTCAGATGATCGCTCAATTGGCCGAACTATCACAAGCCGCTGCGCCTACTGCATTCCATCGAGTCCTCAAGACTCTGGATGACCGGGGGAAGCTCCTTAGAGTCTACACACAGAATATCGACGCCATTGAACAGAAATGTGGCCTTTCTTTTGGAGTTCCGATCTTTGAAGATAAACGGGTAAAAAATCGGTCCAAAGGGACAGTTGCTATTCCTCCTGGCGAGCAGGACTGTTCGGACGCTTCTTCTTCTGGCCATCAGACACCTAATCTTCCTGGGGATCTTCCAAGAACTATTCCTCTACATGGAACTTTACAAACGCTGCACTGCCAGATATGCACACATTCGTTTCCCCTGCCAGGCTATTTGCGGATTCTCGCGCTCGGGCAGCCACCGCAATGTCCAGAATGCACATCAATGGAAGCCACGAGACAACTGATAGGGAAACGTGCCCGTGGAATCGGCAGACTTCGGCCCAGTGTTGTGTTGTACAACGAGGACCATAGAGATGGAGAGGGGGTGGGTGAAGTCGTAAGGAAGGATTTGATGGGTGCATCTAAGGGGAAAGGGAGGAGCGGCGCGGACCTCCTTCTCGTCGTGGGAACGAGTCTAAGGGTGCCGGGTACCAAGCGCATGGTGAGGGAGTTCTCTAAGGCTGTCCGTTCTCGAGGGACTGGCTCGCCGAATTCCTCGGGACCTCCAAGTCCTGCTCCTTCACCAGGTTGGTCGCCGTCTAGCGAGGAGGAACCCTCTATCAAAGCTATATACCTCAATCTTGACTTTCCGGTGCCCACGAGAGAATGGGAGGGGGTATTTGACACCTGGATTCAGGGCGATGCACAGCAGTTTGCTGAGATGCTGCAGGCTGAGATTGGGAAGGAGTTGGAGGCAAAAGAAATCGCTATTGAGAAGAAGAGGAAACGAGAAGAGGAAGCAGTCGAGAAAGAGCGCGTGGCAGTACAGGAGCAACCGAAGCCGAAAAAAATGGGGAAACGGAAAGGTTCACAACCTCCCATTCGCGCTGCGAAACGACGAAAGGTGTTTCTCCCTCCGACACCTCCCAAGTCACCCAAAGGGAAGGACAAAGACAAACACCCTGACGAGTCTCCCAAATTCCTCCTCCGAATTCCTCCTAGACGAACATTTCTCATCCCAGAAGTTTATATTACTACTCCTGCACCTTCAAAGGCGATATACATAAAAAGGCACCTACCGATCACACCAGAGTCGTCGCCTCGTCCTCGTCCTCCACCAAACAGTCACACCAAGGCTGGTCGAAGAGCTATGCGTCTTACTCGTAGTTCACGAGGCACTGGTATCAGAAAAGATCTGACTATTCCTCCACCTGCCTCACAAAACACGCCAAGTGGTGAAGACATTGACATTGATGATGCACATTACCTTCCAGACTCTTTCGTACGGACTGTTCAATATGGCCTACGCGGCTCTGGGGGCTAAATATCGGGTTATCAAATTCGCTGCATACATTATTTCTTTAAATTTATTGTATATAGTACGATGTTGAATTATTGTATTCTAGGGCGTTCAACTCATGCGCAACTCAGGGGGGACGAATAATCCGAGCCGTTTGGATTTATAAACCCAGGCATGAGAGCTTTCTTGTCGCCTCTGTTACTCACAGCTCCCGTGCCCCGTAGTTATTGTACTTTCGCATAGCCCACTCTCCTCTCCCTTTGTTTGTTGTACCTTCGTATAACTACGAGTAGCTGTACACGCGCAAATTAAAAAATGGGTCACGCCACTTTTGTAGGGGCGCGAACTGTTATTAATATTCCG